>JAZBGZ010000048.1:1854-64393 GCA_037414795.1 Stenodera caucasica
GAATGAAGCTAGTCGAACATGCAACAACACCAGTCGTCCACGTATTAAAAGGCCATTTTATTCCAACCGTATACAAAATAACGTAACAATAACGTTTAGAACGAGTAACAAACTGGCTGAATGTGCATAATCGGTGGAAAATATAGTCAATGGTTGAATTAAATTTTACGCCACAAACTGCCGTTGGCCAATTTAAACTCTTGTAAAAACATACAAACTCAACCACTTGGTGTTTAGTGAAACAGCCTGAATCTGGCTATTCGCGGTCACCCAAAAAGAGGGAGAGTGATCATTTTCCCCATTTATATTTATAATTAATTTCACCATTATTACCATTATTAATATTATTATTGTTATTGATAGAATAAAAAATAAATAAATAGAAATTCCGGTGTTGTTGTTGTTGGGTGAAAACCGTGCTCGTGTATTTTGTTGTTGTGGTTGTATTTCGGAGGTGGCTTGAGGCAAAAGAAACACGATAAGTTGAAATTCTGACAATAACGGTCTGAATTCCCCGAACGAGAATCTCCAATACAAACTCGTCTACAATGTTCAGGTTATCCCTGCTGTGTGTTTGAATGTGTCGTTCGATACGATCACATTCAACTAGTTCCATCTCATTTTATTACATTGCTTTGGAATTATTGTTAGATAAAGATAGATATATATAATTCTGTTCAATAGAGAGAGTTTTCGTTTCTTATTTCTTTTCGATGTTGTATTTTTCTGTAACGGAGCTTGGCGAGACTGTCGATTATCCGGGACCGACGGTCGTGACTGGGAAACTCAAGTTGCTATAGCCGCGATAACATTATTCATCAAAAACGCGTTTTATACACTGTTTCATAATAAAATTGAATTTGATGTCTTTTATTGCCATCCTATATTTTTTATGAACTAGATCGTAATATTTACTGAGAAGAGGAAAAATTAACTACAAATACTTTTGGGAATATTAGAAAAATACCGATCGCATTTTCTATCATCTATTAGAAAGAACATAATACAATATAGAAAACGATTTCTGACACTTCATTCAAGTCACGATGTAATTTATTTGCTATCGACAAAATCGGTATGTCAAATAAAGAAATAGCGTATTATTATTAGTAGGAGACACCGGTGCTGATGCCATTTTGATTTTATATTAAAAATCACCAAAGATATCTGTATTGAACTAGAATTCGAGATAAAGAAGGGTCTCTAGAATAAAGGGAATAAAACAAATTCACCAATATCTCAAAACAAATGTCTGTAGAATCTGGACGACGACGACGACGACGATTACGTTTGGTGTCGTTGACAACGATCGGTGAAGCGAAAAGGCAACTCTCAAACATATTTCACACATGGACTAATATTAAAAAATCGTCCCCTAGACCAATTTTACAATTTTACACATTTTAAAAAGACTAGACCGTATAATAAAAAAGTATAAATTTTCAAACGTCGTAACACATATGGCGATGACATTTGACGATGACGATCCCATTTCAAAAAGGGGTTTTATAATTGCAACGACAACACTGACGACCGTCAAACTTATTTACAAAACTTACTTTGCATATATATTAGCGATTAATTTTAATATCCTTCAGAAATTCTATAATGTATACCTATAGAAATAGGCCGCTTACAATTTATATGTAAGTATAAATACAGACTGAGCTTTTAACCTGCCCATTAATTCCTTTATTTCTATTTCACACACTCATATACAAATTTAGTAGACAGTATGTACATATTAGTAATTGAGTCAAAAAATAAAAAGCCCATCTGTATACTTATTATGTTTTATTTTCTGCCAAAATCGAAAATAGGTCCACCGTTTTGTAATAGCTGAAAATTGATCTCGGCAATGTCCAATTAGAAATGTAAAATTGGATCGAAAAATAATCGGCCGACCTTATTATCATGAAATTGAGAACTCAATTACACTTATCAAATAGTACATAAAATAGCATGCCTACAATGTTGATTGATTTACAACAATATACCTTTTGTTATAATTGCATAAAGTTGTAATGTGAATGTAATACTAGCTGATTCTGATGGACGAACAGGCACTAATCATACCGACAACTTGCAATTATCCTCATGAAGGTGCCAATTAGCCTTATGCGTGTTTGCTTGTGTTCGGTTAGTTAGTCTTCCAACTACACGAAAACATATCGCAAAACTATATAAACAAATGCTGAATAGATATACAGGATGTCCCTTCTATGACAGCCGGACCAGCAGAGAAATTCCACAATTTCAACAGAAAAAAATAATTGAATTTTCACGGACACTATAGAAGTTGGATATTTTGAACACAAAATATATTTAATTAATTTTTCTTATTGATTATTAAATTAATAAAAATTGCTTTAGAGACATTTTGTGATATTTAGCCTAGTTATCATAAACGGGACATCCGGTATGTAGATAATTATACTGAATATGAGGACATTGGACGAATTATCTCTTTGATCCTGTCTTTTCTTTTTAAATATAATAGAAAACGAGATATAGTGAAAAATTCACAGCTGCTCACTAAATATACTAATAGATAAAGAAAAAGTTGTTATCTCTGTTAATTGTTCTTGACAGTAGCATAGGGATATAACAGTTTCACATTAGTCAAACAAAGAACCATATAGATTCGATAGAACTAATAAGCACAACATACAAATAGATGATAATAATAATAATAATTTTCTATATTCAGTTATTGTTCTGGCTTGTTTTGTTTCTAGTGTATATGGTAGTTGGGATAAAGAGCTGTTAGACATCTGCATCGAGTTTATATGGACAAAATTGAGTTATAAAATCGAAACATTTGGTCTCAATTGGAAAGTTTCAGTTTTATCGTTGTTTGGAATCTTATCATAGCAATTGAGGAAATCTGCGGGAGAAAAGACGGAGTCAACTATTCTACAATATAGAAAGAGGAGTCCCCAAGCTGCTACAAAGAGATTAGCAATGAGTTAATCACGTTATTACGGTCGATGCGCTCTCATAATGGCCAACAGATGGCAGATGCGGTCGCCCATAATTGAATCAACTTTATCTGTGAGTATAATGGTCAGGGGTCGTTCGTTGCGGGTGGTTAAATATACCCCAATCAGCTCGTTTGAAAAATTCAACCATCAACCAAAATCTATATATCTCATTTACCAATTGCTCAAGATTCTCTTCTCTAATGAAATTTGACGAATTCCATTCGGATATTTGTTCGAGTTGTTGTTACATGTGTCAAAATCACACGTGACATTAAAAACATAAACACTCAAGCGATATGACTAGGGTCGACACCCTGAAACACATAGTCACTTGTAGACAATAGAATTGAAGTTCTAGTAGCTTTAGGACATAAATAACAATCATTCGCAGCTTTCTATTTGCTATTCCCACGTTCCGCCTTCAACGAAAAGCCGCACGCGTCCGCCACAAACATTAAATATCTAATAAATCCGATTCATATGTTAATCTCCACATCAAATATACGTCCATATATTGATATTATACATCAATATAATAATAATAATAATAGATATAGGGACTTAAGCCACATTTATTGCTCATATGTAAACAACAGAAACAGAACTGAAGAATTGGTGTTGGTGTTGGTTTTGGGGTCACTTATCATAAACATCCTCTAGGCTACTTAATAAATATATCTATATATTATATTATATACTTACTATTATATGTATGTATAAGTAACCTATGTGTGTTACCAGAGTATTATCTGCCAGGATATGATGGATTTTACTTGGGCATGATTTATGTACCGTCGGGATTAAGAACGTATTTCGTTACCGTTTCGTTGTGATATAAGAATTTAATAGTGGATTTGACGTTATGAATAACATGAAACCATATAGACCAGGGCTGGACCTTAATGTTGCTATTTATCAAAATTTGGGAATAAAAAACGGACGAGAATCTAACTTATTTATTGATGAAATTAAATAATTTCAATTTTCTAATTAGAAAGGAAATACTATTAGTATAGGTACCATTTTCAACCCTGCACGATTCGTTCAATTAGGAAATTTGATAGGTTTTTGGCTTCTAAAAGGACACATAATAGTCCTTAAAAATAGATAAACCGGGCCCTTTTTTTATAATTTTAGGCGCCATGAAATTTGATAAGGGCATCGAAATAAAAAACAAACGATTAATAACGTTCTGATGTTAATTTTTTTTCCACATAAATCATTATAATGGATCAATAGTACAATATTCTAATTGAAGGATATATATTGTGAAGAAAGACAAATTTTTTTGTCTTTTATAGCTTCCTTCTTACGGAGGAACACTTCGAATTTAGTTGACAAAATTTTTTTTATAATAAAGGGAAAAAATTCATAAAAGGATACTTAATAGTCCTCAAAAATTGATAAATTACCTTTTTTTATAGTGTTCAACCCTATGAAATTCAATAAAGCTGTAGAAAACAAAAGACCATATTTTGATGTTAATATTTTAATCAAATTGGGACAGATCAAGCAAATTCGAGATTTTACGGCCTAATAGAAAAACATCTAAATAATAGAATCTGAACTTTCAGATACCATATTATAGAAATTTACGTTAAAAATTGAGCTTCTTGATATTTTTTTATTATAAAAAAAAAGCAAATCCCGATTTTGTCTTCATTTCTAATTCGTTCAATTGAAAACCTTGTTTCCAGCCTAATATTAAATTTAATGGATTTTTTTAAGTCTTTAACACTTCAATAGAATAAGCCAAAAATGGACGATTATGTGGACGAATTTGGAAATCGAGGAAGACAAATCATTAGAAAGGAAATACGGGGGCGTTTTAATTCCTCATTACTGATCCGTTCAATTGGGGAGTTTGATAAGTTTTCGGTTTCTTAAAGGACACATAATAGTCCTTAAAAATAGATAGACTACCCTTATATTGTTCAAATTGTAGGCGCCATGAAATTTGATAAAGGTACAAACCTATGGAATCCAAAAAAAATATACTTAATAATAATAATAACCTATCTATATGTATAAACAATATGTATGTTTTGATATTAATATTTTCCATACAACTCATTCACTATATTTTATTTGACACTATAAAAACATCATAAACACTTGCAGGCAATATTTCATTATGCAGTTATCACCCCTACAGCTTCTGCGTGCGGCGAGTCGTGTGTATTTGCCGGCGACAAATAGCCAACCTCCCCATTATTATTCAGTTGCAGTCTATATAACGTTTTATCTCTGAAATATTTACAAAGCTTATTATATGCTTGTTTTAAACATTATTTATCAGCAACTACTGCTTTGTTTATAAACTTGTTAACTTTTATTGTTGTTTCGAAAAATACGAACATGGAAATAAACACGATAAAAACGGAGCCTTTTCCAATCAATCCGTCTATATGTAGAGACCTCTTTATAGGGGGAATTATTAAAAGAAATTGTATAAATGAATTTAATAGGAACAAAAAGTATTAATTATGTTGATTTGCATTTACTACATTGATAATACAAAGATAAAGTGCGTTTAAAGCTAGTAACAAAATCAAACTGTTCTCCAACACCAGTTTTGCTCTTTCAACAACTCAAACGAACAGGTTCTTCGTTGTTTAACTCCTTTAAAACGAGATAATTTTATTATGGCAACCTCGTCAGTCGATAATTTTTATCGTATTTTATATTACCAACAGCAACAACAACAACAACAACAAGAACAACATTATAGAATCGAAAGAATAAATAAAAAAAGTCATCGGGCACTGTTTAATGGATACGAACTTGTAATTGTGTGATTACAGTGGATGTTTACCTAAACCTGATTATTATAATGGTCATTCAATGATTAAAAATTGCTGTTACAAACAAAGCGAATTGATCGCAGACTTGATTTCACTAATAATTATAATAAGGAGTAATTGACAAAATTGTTCTACTATAAAAATATGATGCGAATAAATTGGCTAGTAAATTGCTGTTTTCGATGTGATCTTGTTTTATCGCTTCATCATCTGACTACATGTCGTATAAATTATAAAACTAGCAATATTTGCTGATTTTCAACGGTGATAAAAATTATAATCGCTAGAAAATTTCTACGCCTCCAGCGCAATTTTTATTAATAAAATTTAGTAAGTATGTAAATTTGGGCGTGATCATAATGGGGGCAACTATTAAGATTAGGGCGCCATATGGCGCCCTAAAACAATAATCAAGACTTTCACGAAACTTAGTTGGATTTGTAGAAACCGAAATTGTTGAAATGCGGTTCAATATCGCGCCCCTCATGTCCCCAATATTATAATTTTCGAAAATTATAGTTTGTTATTTTTGCATTATTACGAATAGATGAAATTTATATTTGACGTAAATTGAAATTCTGCGTTTTGCATTTCGGTCACGCTTCAGCTGTTTAAGCGTATTTACATTTTAGATTCGGTCTTAATTAATACAGTTCTCGTCTTGAATAACGACTTTTCAACAAAATGTATTTGTTTAAAAGTAAGACACAATTTCTAGCAGCAGCAGCAGCAGCTGTCCTTTGAAATATTTTAAATGAATCTCTTTTATTGCCACTTTACGTGCTTGTAATAGATTGTTACCCTTTATGTTGGACGATTTTTTTTTTTGCTACTCCATCATTATTAATAAAACAACAATAAAGCTAGAAATGTTCAATCAGGATTACATTATAGCCATTGAAGATTGTCAATGGGAAAGGTCGCAACTACCACCGCAAGAAAGTATCATCATCAATCATGACCCGGACTCTATACAGTTCCCTTTCTATAATATAAAAATCATATATTATTATTCTCTTAGGACCATTATTAACACATTAATATAATATTTTTACAACCGGGCGTGCCTATCGGACCTTCTGTCAGTTGCACTCGAAAAAGAAATCAATTTCGAACAATAATCGTTGAATTTCTCTCTACACTATTAAAATGCAACATCAATATTTTCATCCACATATTTTACGATAATAATAATAAAAAAAAAAAAAAATTCAGAAGCACCAACTTCCATTCACAGCTAATCGCGTATACGATATTAATGTGCCCAGAAATGTCCTGGACAGATTTTAAAACTGTTTAATGCGACTGTAGCGACCCAGCCCCATTCATCATATTTATGATACTTCCCAATTCAGACAACAATACTCCAATGTTAACCAATATCCCTTTAACTCTAGTAATAGTTGGTAGGTAATTTTTTTTTTTCTATTATTGTTGTTGTTATTGTTTTTAATTATTAGTTAAAGATGCATAAACATAATTTTATTTGATTGGAGTTGCGTGATTAGATAGAATGTGGTAGCGATTCAAAAATGCAAATAACTCGCACTAATCTGATCCTATAACTTACTAACCAACAAAATTTCAAAACTGCCAACTATCTTGATCTGGAAGCATGCAACATAATTATAACTAATAGCTTGTTTTACTTTTATAAATTACAAGTCCTTACTTGACGATAAAATAATTGCGAAATGTTCTGTGATGGAAACACAAGAATCAGATCACTTATTATTATTAATTGACTATTGTTCGATTATTTACAAAATTTCGAGGATAAAAATTCAAAGTCGTGCTCGAACAAATTATTATAATTATTAATAAAAATAAAAGTAGACTGCTCAACTCGACTAATTATGTTGCGGTGTTCACCTGCGCGGACCTAATTACCCTCTATTTTAATGTATTTTCAAATAATTGAAATTTCGAATGGCACCCTATTTAGAGCCAGTTCCAATTCCTAAAGCAGACTCAATTAACAGGACATTATAATAAGTTTTGAAAACAGAGAGCCCTTCCAGATGTGATCCGGATTTAGTAGATGCCGGAATAGTTATCCAATTATGATTAAAAGGTTAGTAAGAACGTATTAATTAGTTAGCGAGGGTTGCTTTAATGCACCCCCCGATATCTCTATAATAAATCACATTAGTCGGTCTAATCCTCAGTTTGGGCGACTTTGACGCTGTTTCTGATGACGACTGGCGTCGTCATCAGACTTTTGAAATTTTTGTTGAATATTCAATAATTTGATAGTATTCACGTCATCTTAGTTAGACAAAGATGTGCTTATGGTGGAGAGTGTGCGAGTGATGGGTGTGGAATCGTTGATGAGTTATTACATTACAGAACAACAGGGGATGAGTTATAGGTGTTGGACAGCTAAGATGATTGATGATGGTTGTCGACATCGTGTTTGGGAAGATGCGAAATCCAAACGCCATTGCATTCAATAATTATTATTATTATTAGAGTAGAATAACAATTATTGGCAAGCGATAGGTCGAATGTGAAATAATTTGTCGATTTATGAATAATCGATTCTGTTGGAGCCAGGCTGGCATGAAATTGTTTTGTGTTATTATTATAAAGAAAAAGCTGCTGTTGTCTGCACAAGACGTACACAATAGGACCCCTTCAACTTGGCAAACTTCCATATTATCTCATGTTCAGTATTCCACCTCTATTCAAAATTTTATATAAGAAATTTATATGTAGAGTGAAACCGTGCTACATGTTGTAAAACTTTCCATACAGACTTGTGTGTTAGTATTAGTATTATACTACCTATATACTATACATATATGTGTATGTGTGTGTGTGTGTGTTGGTTGCATAAACAGGGGTTTCGTTCTTCTCTCAAGTTTTGTAGTAACCCCCAGCTGGCTTCTTCTACTTCAACATTGTCATGTTTTACTTCCAGGATCCCTTATTCGCGAAGCTCGACTTATTTTTAACTTGCACAAAACTTGCTCGATCTTTATATGAAACTAAACTCTATTCACAATCGATTGTGAGCGGTATCTATATACAATTTTGGTTATTATAATGAAAAAATGATAACGCTCCAAACTGATAGTAGTCGAATCTATATACTTTATATTAACAAGAAATGAATGGCTTTTGTTTGAAAGTAAGATTGCTGAAGGAGCCGATCTCAAAGGATTATAATCGTAAAGTTCATATTCGCTAGAAGCATTTGCTTAACTCCAGTTATGAATTTCAATAAGTTATACCTATATTAGTATTTACACAGCTTTTGCAGCCGACTCCGATTCATTATTTACAGGAGAACTTGGAGATTTCCGGACTGTTGACGATCCGTTTCGCTATGTTCAAACAATACGAAAGCTCTTTACGCGACTATATTCTATATCAAAAACAATCAAATCCGATTCGAGAGAATGGATCAAGAGAAATTTCGACAAAAACAGTAATTTTTTTTTCTTGTTCTGTTTATATTAAGCGAGCAATAGGCTGGAAAACGAGCAGTCACCAAATTAATCTGTTCGCAACACGTACACTCTCGGTCTAATTCAGTTAATTTATAAATATTTTGAAGAGGGTCTCCAGTCGCTAGGGTGAGACCCTCCAAAGTAACGCCTCATTCGATCAGTTTTATCAACCCAAGCATTTTATTCAGTTCTCGCCTTCATGGATTGTATAATATAGCAATTTGTTTGAATATATCGCATCTAGCCTCTGAACAAACCAACCTGAAAATTATTATCATTATTGTGTTTACGTCTTGAAATATACAATGTATTTGATAGATATAGCTGAATAAAAAAATTCAATTTCTAAACATTAAAAAAAAATTATATTTCCCGCACATTTATAATAACAAATTCGATTTTATTAACAAAAGACACGAGACATTTCAATAATAAAATTCAATCATAACATGATGTTTTTAGTTGAAAAGACACGCCGTTGCACAATAAAAGACATAGCAGTTGACTTTTAGAAATGTTGAAATGACGACAGATGCTGTAAATAAGTACATAAAGTGGTTCCATTTTTGATTGACGTATTTTCCCAAAGGCCGTTTACTGATACTACTACAACAACTAATACAACTACTACTACTACTATAGTTGACAATATCTAGCCCTTCGAATCGGTCCTACCCTGATTTCTCTTGTTGGCCTCTCCTGTCAATCAAACCCACAATCAGAATAGAACTTATTTAAGTGCGCTGATGCAACACTTATTCGTATAGAGGCCCTCATCGACATGTCAATCTTTCAATGAATTTTGCGAATTATTCCCGAAATTGTGTTCATTTATTGTTAGTTGTTGTTGTTGTTGTTGTTGTAAATTTTAAAGCCAGACGCAATTTCGATACCAGATATCCCTTTGCAAACTAGGATTAACTCCCCTTGAATCGTAGCGAGTGTTGTCAACGATAGATAGTCTCAAGAGACTCTAGTATAGAGTTAATCCATTTTTCTAATATACACGTCATTTACACGTAGTATGTACGAATGGAAAAAAGTCCCAGTTTGAACATTTCTGTTTCGATAACCTCCATTAAATTTCCTTATATGTATAGAACAACTGGGGACTGTCTACACAACAACAACAACAACAAAAACTCCCTATAGAAATGATTTTATTCCAACTTCAATATTACTCTTAATATTGTTAGAACAAGGGACCAAAGATATTTATCTAAGACGTGTTAAATGCAGTGGAAACATATATTATAGCAATCTATATCCCTGTCGGAACTGAGAGGTATATTGGCGTGTAAATGCAGCCTATTATCCACCAATTTCAGGTATTAAATCATTCGGAATAATTGCCGAGTTTCCGAGGCCACAATTTCTAAACGCATACACCACCAATTCGACTATTATCTAATTCAAACTGTCTCAGAAATAGTCCATCATAACAAAAAATCCACTCCAAATATAAAACAACTCAAATTAAACTCAATTATCATTCATTTTTCGATAATCAAATCGGTAACTTATTTTTATTTTATCTTGACTGAATTCTAATAATTAGTTGGAATTTATTTATAATAAATTATTAAAATAACTCTATACAAATACTCGAATTATTCCAAACGCACCGACACCGCCATCTGACGCGAGCTTTCGCTACTACAGCCCGGCATTACACCAATTACAAATCGGATTTAATGAGCTTTCAAAAATTTCACCATTATAACGTGACTTATTTCAAATTAATCAAATTTTCTCAACTATAATTTTATATTTTTAAGTTGATTTAATGTTTCTATTGTAATTTTAAATAATTGTTTGTATTTTTATTTAGAGGGGCATTAACTTTGTGATGTTTTTCTGTTTTAAATTTGAGACGAGATTGACCGGCCCCAGTTCACTTCTGACTATCGTCCAGAAATAAAGTGGAATGTCATCGATCTACGTGGCGAAAACGATAGAAAACAAGTGAGTCTTTAAAAACTCGGTTGACGATTAAATTATAATATAATTTAAAGGTAGAAATATTAACTCGTAAAATTAATGAAATTGTAAACTTACAATGTTGTCGTCAACTATTATATAAAACTAATTACATTGTCCACTATATAATTTATCATTTTGTCATATTAGACTGTAATTAGAGACACGTTTGAAATCGGAGACTTATAGCCTTTTAGAAATGTCAGTCAAATAAATAAACTAAGGCGAAGAAGTGTAGAAAGACTACTGCATTTTTTTGTCGAGACTTTCGATATGTCCAGGTAGACGAGACCTCAATATTAATTAAAATTCAACAACTCAAATATTATTGTTTTTTTCTCTCTATTTATGTATACACACAAACTTGGCTATATTAAATAAAATTTGAATATGATGTCTTTATTTTTATAAGAAAGAAAGAATAGTCGACAGGTATTAGTTCCATACATGATTAAGAAGAATAGTGACAAGAACAACCCATGTCTGGGTCTTGTCCTATTTCAGGACAATACAAAAATAGAAGGTGTAACATTATCTAAAAAGCAAATAATAATAATAATAAGAGGGACGCACTACTACTATCAAAGAATTTCTTTCTATAAATTGTGTGTTGCTTTTAGGAATTTATTCAACTAGAAACATGTCAAGTCGTTGGCTACGACTTTGAAACTTTTTTGATATAAAAGAAGCAAAGATCCCATCTAAAATGGGTGACCTAGATATAGGGACTGTTACTATATATGTATACCTACTTATATATTTATACGTATACATATTATATAAAAAAAAGGCTTTTATTGAAACCTTAATCCAAGATAAAAAGCTTAACATGGTATATAGAGGAGTGGACGAGGAATGCTTTTGTGCGTGTATTATCAGGCCCGGAAATTATATGCTGCTACGCCCCCGCTATTTTATATAAAAACAACATTCAAATTGGACTGACATTAACTCAAACTTGTATTTATATACTATATAAATATATGTATATAAAAAAAATCTAGAATAAGAGACAAATTCTTGAACACCTGTCTCGGATTCTACCTTCATATTCCATTTATATTTTCAACATACAGAGTGTCTCGATTTATTTCGCATTTTACAAAGTAAGTCCAAGTTTTATATCGACTTTTTTATAAGTGAGTTAAGGGTAAGTGGCTCAAAAACCACTCAATATAGTTGAAATTGATCGCGAAAATTTTCAGTTTTTACGAATACAAAAATTGGAAATAGCCTAAAGGAAGAAGAAACACGCCATTTCAATCATTCCAAATCGAATCCAATAAAGTAAAATTGCCCGAGATAGAAAATTATGATAAATTCAAAGTTTTATTCCAGTGACAGAAATTTCAAAATCTCGAAAAAAATATGTAATTTTGAACACAAACTTTCCTTTAGCCTAAATTTCAAAGTATTAAACTTATTTGGAATTTTTTATTCGGGATTTCACTATCCCAGGCTTATGATTTATTGGAAAATGTTGACGTTTCTGTGAATTTTCGGAATTGACAATTTTCCATGGGGCGTGCTGTAGATTACGAAAAAAACCCCAAACTTACATATAGCCACATCTATATTCAGAACATGTTCATGGTTGTGCTGTTTGTGAAAATAAGTGTGAGCAGTTTTTAATGAACATCAACCTAATTAACGATATGGCGCTGAAACAACAAATAAGACAACACAAGAATTACCAGTTCTACTTTAGAGTTAATTTTTTTGTTTCATAATAATAATAATAATAACAAGTGCGTGTTGTGAGGTTCATTTTTAATTTTAATGATAATTAGCTTGTTAACTTATTAAAGTTATTGTCCCGATCAGATAACAAACTAGAATTGTTTCAACTATTGTTCTTTAGAAATGGTGGAAAAACATTGCTCAGCCTCACTTCGCTATCTTGATCCGAATTCAAAAGACAATTGTAGAAAGAAAATGGCCGCATTCCGGTAAATCGTCTAATTGTTGAATTTTCTTGAATATCGTTGAGACTTGACTTTGAAACAACCCTTAAAATCCACTTGACAAAGTTTCCCCTTGTTCTCCAGACCAACTTTCAACTACTTCAATATAGTTGTTCCGATAACAGTTTCATTTACAGATTTCACCATGTCTGACACTATTCACCTGGCGGTAACAATAGATTCTATTCCGTTCAAAGTAGAAGTAGCTATTTTACAAGTGGTATCTGATGGAACGAGATTTTCCACTTTAAAAACTTCCCACTATAGGTATAACCTATACCTAGTTTATGTATGTATAGGTATTAAATCGGAATAATGGTATCTCGCTCGTACACATCACGATCAAATATTAGCTTTACTATTCTATTGTAGAAATCTAACGTGATGTTGGAGTTTTGTGGAAAATCTATATTAAAGTCGGAAGAAAAAGTAGAAGAAAACCTACTAGTGGATTTGTTGGCACCCGTGTTGAACAAATAACTACAGAGAGGAAAATCGATAGAAATTGCACAATTCGTTTAGAAATAATAGAGAAAATTCACCTGCAGGATGCATAAATACCCGACCCGCACAAATTTCCCTATGATTAATCATAATAATTATCGTGTATTTTTCCTAAACACCAACTTCCTCTAGGAAGTAGCAAATCCTTTAATATTAATTAAAATTAATTCTACCAACATAAGCCCATATTTTTAATTTTATCGATTGTTCGAAAAACTTTGATAATATGATGGGTGAATTTGCTGAAATCAACCTGAAACTGAAACATATAATTTAACGAAAATTATGATTTATTTATCTGGCAACAGTATAATTGAGTGTGAAATCATCATTTACAATTCGAAGATAGATCGATAATTATATTTTATTAGAAGTCCGATCAAAATCTGATATGGGTCTAACACATGTTTCCGGTTAAACACCTCCAATATTCGCTGTTGCCCAAAAATCACCAACATTAATCTAAATTAATGGAGGCAATTCTCCAAAATTATATTATCAATTTTAATTGGTTACAATAAAGAGAATTTTTATGAATCAACAGAAATTGTTCTATTGAAAGATTGACTGCTGGTCTTTATCTCGAAAGAGAGGCTGCACCTGTCAGGTGTGGCTGTATCACTCTGGGCCTAATTGGCATTTTCCCCGAAACCGATGATGTTTCTAACAAAAACAAAACAATAATGACGCCAATTATGACTGTTTCTACCGAAATTTCTCGAAATAATTGGAATTTATTATTTAAACAACAGGACCGTATTGAATTTGTTGTTCATTGAATCTTCCATTTAAATCTAGTGTATGGCAACTTAAACGAGACTAATTGCTGCCTGAAGTTGTTCGCTAATGGTACGCCGGAAATAACCGTCTTGACTAAGAACATCCATTTACCATTTAACAATCGTTAATAACGAGCTAAAACTAGCGATAATACAGCAACAGGTATATTATAGTATAAATATACGTAGGTATATAAGATAAGTGTATTGTTGATCGTATCTCTACTTCAAGTATCATCGTCATTAATGTGGATTTCTTTGTGCAAAAAAAAAATAATCATCGAAACAAAATAAATTTAATCCTATTACATATTTTTATTTTGTTTTCGTTATTCATCACATGACGCAGTATTGTTGTCAGCCGTTTCAGAAGTCCAGCAATCCGGAAAATTAAAATGCTCCGTTGAAAGATTAAATAAATCAGGATGAAGGACATGTCTTCATCATCGTGAAAAATATCCAAAATATCCAACTTTTATCTCTTATTTATTATCACTACTATACTATAGCCCGAACTCACATATTTTTATTTTTTAATAATTAGACGCCCGCTGTTCTTGCGAAAAACACCTGCTGACCAGCTAATTATTTAAATAATAACCGGTAGCGAAATTATATTTCTATAGGAAATAAGTAAATTATTTAAATTGTATTAATATTAAAAATAATTTACATTTGTAAATATTTCTACAATTATATAGCTAGTTGTTAATCACAACTTGTTCGACTCGTTATTTAGAATTTAATCGAATCGGAGAAAATTAATTGAAACAAGATTTGTAGATGTAGCTTCATTTCTAAACTCAATACATTCAATTCTGGAGAATTTATTAACTTGTTAGCTCCAATTTAATCCCAACCAAATCGAGGATGAAGAAGATTTCAATAAGAACAATCAGATTCCAACAGATTTATATCGTTTCTTTTTCCAAACTAAGAACTGAACATACCGTTCATTAGCTATATCTGATTCGACTAAATCAGATCAGATTTGTAGTTTTTGTATTTTATGAATTTGTGAGGTGCTAGCAAATTATCAGTTGATCGTTCAATCGAATTGAAAATTAAGCAAAATCAGATCTGATATTTCCCCAATTTTCATCATAATCCTTATGTAAATTTATTATTAATAATAATAGTCGAGTCGAAAATGGAAAATTAAACTGCAGTTGATTGCATCAGATCTGATTTGTAAATTTGTTATTTTCTCAACTGTCGATTTACGACTCAACTTATAATTGATTGTTTAATCAACTGACGAAATTAAGCCAAAGAAATTTCAAAACAGATCGTCAACAAAAATCTGATTTATCTAAGTAGATTTCATCAGATCCGATTTGTAATTTTCATAATAAATGAGGAATCTTCCAAAATTATAGTTTTAACGAACAATTAGATTCAAATTAATCAGATTAAACCAGATTTTTTGTTAATTCCAAGTTCGAAATCTACATTTATCAACTAAAACAAAATAATAAGCTTATTATCAATAAATAATTGACTATAAACTGATGAGATTAGATTTATAATTTCCACAACATTTAGGTATATTGAATTTGGAAATGTTCACAAATTAGTGATCGAAAGGTGTAAGATTAGAAGATAGATTGTATAAAAAATTGTTGGTTTCATTTTTTGTAAACTTCAAAGCTAATTTTTTTTCAAGAATAAAATCTTCCATTTAATCCGGGGGGAATTATGATATTCATCAACTAATAACCGTCAATAAAATCCTATTTCATCTAGGTATTCGAATTTATAGACAAAATACAGTCTGACATGTTGTTTAGTTGTAATACAAAACCAGTCAACTATAATTCCTAATTTTAAGAAGCTTTTGAACCTTCCAGTCTAATATTATTGGTCATATCATCGAATTAAACAACATTTGTAATCTTCATAATTAAAATTTCGACTTTTTCTTTCTCCTTGGTGTATCGTGTGAGTTTTCTTTATTTTTTAATTCCATGGCAAAACGAACTAGACCTTGTTCCGGTTGCGGACGTTTGATTGACATTAAACCCTTGATTCATACAGAAGAACAAACCTTAATAATAAAACACATAAATAATTCATTTATTTAAACAGTAGTTTAGTTTTTAGATCTAATAACACATAAATGTGTTCCATATGTTGGTAACAACATATTTCAATAATTGTACGACAGACGTTGCTTACGCTAAAATGTTTTTGTATTTTAACCTTAACAAACAGTTGAATGTTTTCCTAGCAATTAACGAAATATGTTTATGATATGACAATATTTTATCCATTTCTAAACATATGTCGCATTTTTCACGTTTCTATTCCGCCTAATTTGCAAAAAAACCCAATAATATAGGACTAGTAGAAATTGTATTTAGTTTGGAAAAATTCTCAAGATTCGACTCGATTCCAAGTATTCGAGTTAATTTTGGATGCAAATTTCCTAGATCGAAAGATACATTCTGTACACGTGTAAACATCCAGCCGGGCACATAATAAACCAAAATCGACTCGATATTATAAGAAAAACAATCTGAATGGAGAAAAAAAGGACAATCAAAAACCATCAACCCTATCCGGATATGCGGCTTCGTTAAATAAATCAAACCGTCGTTGTTGGAGGTAAATATTTATGAACAGTAAGAATGTAGCGAAAAAGCGGTTTTGATTTTATCTGAGCATCTTAGGTGGCTCGAGAACATATAAAATATACGTTCCCTGTATTGTTTAGGTCGCTCCGACACACAAAACTTTGCTGCTGCCGTTGTTGTTGTTGTTGTTGTTGTTGCTATCACAAAATACACTACCAAATATTTTATTGTTGAATAATGGCCGGAAATATTCCCATAGTGTGCTTGAGGTTTTGTTCAGCAAATCTACACAAAATAAGTGGAGAAATATAAAAATAAATTGCAAAAAAATTGAAAGAATCTCGTCCAGATAATGGACTGAAATTCTTGAACTGGACGTTATGTGGCCAGTGTTGAAGAACGAAGACAGTGCTGTTAATCAGGACATGGTGAACACCTTCAGATTTCGAAACAAGATCAATTCGATACGACACCTGATATTACATTGGTAATTTGGAATAAGTCGGAGAAAATGGCGATATTTCATGAAAATAATTACAATGTCGAAATTTTCGAATATTTATGGAAATTTCAAATATACGACAGATGAATATTGAGGCACTTTTAATTAATAATAGAGCAGAACGGACACCGACAGCAGCATTAAAATTTCAAATCCGCTTAATAATTTTTATACCAACCATCAAGAAGCTGATAGAAGATTTGTTTGAGTTGTAAAAAGTTGGATGATGGCTGAAGATGTGTATAATAAACCATTAAAATTCCCCCGAATTAACTGGATCCAATTAAAAAATTGAGTGCTTTTTCATATTTGCCAGTCATTTCGGTATAATATTGTAATTGCAAATAAATTCGAAAAAATTCCACTAATTTACCATATCTTGATACAATAACGGAATTTTAGTTATATTATAAAATAAATTTAGGTTGTCAAATCAAGGGGGAAAATTGAATTCAATGGATTTAACTCGTCGCTTGTCCATTAATAATTCGAATATAATTTTGCTTTATTGAACAAATTGAAAACTATTGCGACCCTACATGACGGCCAATTTAGCGAATTTGGAGACAATTCACGTCAAGTTATTTAATGGACTTCAACTTGAACAAAATTAATTACTTAATAAAAATTATGAATTTCGAATCGAAAATGAACAATGAGCCAAAACAACGAAATTCTATAATTAATTCACAACGCATATTGGCAATTATAGTTGGCTATTGTTCTACCTTTGGACTGACTGGCTTGTATGGGTGAATAAATTTATGTATGCATTGGAATATCGGATTAAATTATTGGGAAATTTTGTTATTATTTATAATAAAAGTTTTAAATTTGAAAATAATACAACGGAATAGGGGAAAAATGGGGATCATTGGCCTGGGGCACATCCAAGCATCACTAACGATCCAACATGTTTTGTTGGGTATTGATAAACAAACTGGTCCTCGGGCCAAATTAAATGTGCGCCATGTAACTGAGTGGATGGATCACAAAAACCGTTCAACAACCATCAATGTACCACACAATGTTAATACAATGGCATTACATCTTATAGTATATGAGAAATATTGAAGTGAAGGACTTTCGTCAAAGAGTGTGCTATTCCTCATTAATATATCGCTCCAGGATATCCAGATTTTTGCACAATAATTTCTGAATATTCGAAATATTATTAACTATATCGAAATGATGATTCATAATAATAATAATAATAATAGGTAATTATTAGTTATTATAGTTAGTTGGGTTCAATTGTATTGGATATAGTATTTCCACCCTTCTTAGAAAAGGAATCGGTCAAAGCCGAGGACAAGTGCGAAGGCTTAAAAATGGCAATAAAGTGCTAGGGCATAACAAACAATAATAATGTTGAGCATTGGGCACGTGACAGTAATGAATATAGCCCGGCGGTGATGGCGGTAACTGTGACTAGAGGGGCGGCTCGTTTACTTTTTGCCGCGTGGCAATTCCATTTGTCGCGCCCCCTGAACCGCTCTAATGCATTTCAAACAGCCGTCGAAAAAATTCACTACTTTAATAATAATAACACTAACAACAACAACAACAACAACAGTGACGAGAACGCCAACTTTTTACAAGAGAAAAATTATACCGTCATCTCGGTGATTTAGTCGTGATATTACGTTTTATGACAAGCTGTTGTTATTAACGCCCAGCCATGATTAATTTATATTACAAATTGATTGATGGTCCCTAATTCAACGCCCTCTACTATCTAATCTATTGATCGGCTCTAATTCACCTCAACTCGCTTTAATTGACGATAAATCCCAATTATTTGTACTTGTACAATGTTTGAATGTTTTTTCTTTTTCATGAAAAAGTGTAACGCTGAAAGACGTTGATTGTAAAACGCGTCGCGGTTGGCTGGGCGTAAATCCCTTCGTCGTACGAGAAAGCTCGTAGTAGTACATGACAATACATCGATAATACACGGTCCTGGCGGGGGGTTGGGGTTGGACACGTGTTGAGGTGCCGACTAGTGAGACGACATGGAAAGCACATTAGGAGCCGCGAGCCCTTCAAGCCGGGCCTCCGGACATCAACATCTGCATGTAAGTAACACTGCTCCGTTCTCAGGATGAAGTGCCATCCGATCCTTAGCTATTTCATACTACATACAGACTGTTCCATTACAAAAAGCCTCAAAAATAGTGGTCCCCTATTATAAACCTAGATATGAGACTAAGAGCGTCGAATTTGGAAATAGGTACATTAGAATTTTCTTCAATAAAAAAATTATTGATACTGAAAATTATTACCTATGACGACTCATATTTATAAAATGAGGCTTTCGAGAAGTGGGACATGCTGTATGGTTTGCCTAATTTTCAGTCCGGCCCAGGATCGTGACGAGAATACCGGGATACTATCGTTCTAATCCAAAATTCAACAGTATATGGACCCTTTCAACAGAATGGGATTATGTGGTGAACAAGCACCAATCTCACTCATCCCCTCCTTAACCTTACCCACTTTATATTCTAATTGACATCTAAAATTTTTTCAACAAATTAGTCGAGAAACTAGAGCCTATATTTAAAAAATTTGATGTACGACATCTGTACCTGTCAGAACAGGTGTAAACTCCACACCTGGCTTCCACTCTTTAGTGTAGCCTATTAGTCGTTTAGCTCAAATTTTATTATAAATTAATAGAAATTGTTTCAATTATCATCAATAATAATCGCGTGCTAAATAAACGTTCAAATAAGGCTAATAGTCTTGATTTGTACTTTGTGGAATTGTAAAATTTCATTGAAATCATACAGATTTTCCACCTGAAAAATTGCCTTAATCATAAAAGATTAGTAAATTTGATTTGCTCTAGTGTTTTTGGAACAAATGGTAGAAGGCTTAGGCATGATTATATAGAATTGATGTAATGGGAAATGTCACGCAGCTTACTTCCGGGGCGGAGCGCCGCCATGTTCCGGTAAATGATAAGGTATCTGTACCGCCTTTACACCATAATTCTACCAACAAGTATATCAAATTCAATATTGTCCAACCCCTAGTATTTAATGTTGAAAAATTCAATTTTTTTCTATTGTATTTTGGTGGTGATTCGCAAAGAAATTGACGCAACCCTATTTACTCTTGGTCTTGGATATGGTATGATTATAAAATTTAGTCGGGCACATAAACTTTATGGAATCAGGTCATAAATATTAAGTTATAATCCTGGAGAATTTAATGTAAAAAGTTCGCCATTGAATAGCCTACCTCCTACCTGTACCTCTAACCTATTAAGTTCGTTAGTGAAGCTTGTTTTGAATTTTCATGTATTTGGAAAGTTTTTAATAACCAACCGACAACTTTCCATAAATTAGGGAGCCAACAAAATTTTTCAATAACAAACTTTTCATTATTATTATTTTCTCTTTTTTTTTAGTTTATAGAGTAGTAAAAGTTGCATTGAAACTACCCTAGTGTAAAACTACTATAGGGGGTGTATTGCGACAAGTGCATTATAACAATGCTGTCGGCGATATTCTCACACTTGAACATTTCATATCGAGTTATGGGGGGGTGTGAATAAATGCATCTGCCCAACGGGATATGAAAAGAGTTCAACAATATCACTTTAGTTGATGCATTTTTTCCCCAACATTCAACAGCTTTCTCTTCGTTTGAATTAATAGCGAACGATAACGATTTCAAAACAGAAAAATTCGAATAATGGCGGTATATTTAGTATGGAAGTGAAACGTAACATTGTTATTTGCACAATTTATTCGCGAATATTCCCATATTTGCCGTTCAGTTTATTATCAAGATAAGGCCCAGTTTGCATATTTTCTATGTAATATAAGCATTGAACTTGTATGGGAATCTACCGAGAATAAGATGTAACATATACACCTACAACGTTAAGATCCTGGACTGATAGGAGGCGCACATACCCTTCTCTGATTTATGTCGGATTGATAATGTATCAGCGACACCACAATGTAAATTACAATAGGTCGGTGCTGTAAATATGCTATTCCTATATGCACCCAAATATTCCAGCTGTTTCGAACACCGGAGCCATTCAGGGCCGGAATACAATCTTTCTCAATTATAATAAAAAATTCGTAATTTCGAAACTAATCATTAATTTGTTGATTTAAATTCGATATAAGTTTCCAAAGTTTTGTACCTATATTTGATAGAATTCAATCGATCAATTGATTCTTTAAGATTGAGTCCGTATCTGTTCGGAAGTATTTACTTTATCGAATTTGCAGTGCCGCATGTTATTAGTCGTTCTACAAGGTAACAAACTACCACTTGGATCGGCTGGTCTTTGTGAACTTTGCCATTTTGTTCGATTTTTTTCTCTCACGATGAATTCCCGATAAGCGCGCTTTGAACTCAAGCCTGGAAATAAATGAGCGGACATCTAATAAATATTGAAACAGCCCAAGTAAGGTTTGAAGAACCATGTCAATGTGGCAGCCGATGATGCCAGCCAGACCACCCGTATTTATAAATCGTACATGGAATGAAAAAACGATGCATAAATAATTCTATTGAAAATAAGACGACATTCGATTTTGCTAATTTGTTCGCCGCCATTAATATTGATGGATTGTCTGTTGACAATAGCCCTTTATCCGAGTCATAAATAATGACCTATTGGACAAAAACAAAAACTTGAACGACAATTGACGACAATTTCCCAATTTTCATCATAATTGAAAATGTAAAGAAACTCAAAAAATGTCGATTTTATCGGTGTTCTAGAATGTAATGAAGTGGAGACATTGATTAAAAGCCTATTTTCGAACTCAATCTTTAATTCAATCGCATTAAACAAGACGATCCCAGACAGGATCGCATCGGAGAACAACTTTTTTAATCAGTTGATTCCGGAGATTACTTCCCTTGATAAGAATTGATGTTAATGGAATTACTATCGATGTTTTAATTTCGCAGTTCTCGTTCAACTGCAATAGAAGGCCTCTAAAGTCTTAATTAAAAAGTTTCATCCCTATTGCCGGATCGATCGTTGGAACACCATCCTTCTAGTCCAATCACCCTTTATCCGCCCATTTAAAAGACAAAAGGGATCTCTATAGACTGGTTGATTTCTATATTAGACCTTTAACGAAATTTATTCATGAGAGGCAATTGAATCCATTCTCGTGTGGTTTCAAAGATTTGATGATCGGCTGATTATGGTCGAATTTCAATAAATAACATTGACCGGATATCGATAACCATTCCAAAATGAATGCGACAAACCACGAAATGCTAACATTGTTCTCATTATTGTATACAATTTATTCTCTGTTTCCGATTTCAGAACAACAGTGAATCACCAGAAACGAACAGCATTTCCTTTTCGATTTCGAACATTTTAAATCGGAAGTAGCCATTTGATATAAACGCAGACAAGTGTCATGGACCGGAACTGTGATTTTGAATTATGTAATTTTTAATGTTGGATAGCGAGTGGTTTGGGGGCGTGTTTTCTACGTTTGTGTGTGTGTGTGTGTTTTTTTTGTCCTCCTGTGGTTATAATTTTTACGAAGAGTAATGAAAAGTGGTTGGAATTGTTGGCAACAAGCCAAAAGGGGACAGAACGGACGAACCCCAGGAATTAACCGCGTTTGGTGGTCCATCTCATATATCAAATGATTACGCGCCGAAATGAATTCTGCTATTGTTAGATCCAGTTCCCCAAAATTCTTATTATAATGATAATCACCCTTTTTGTTGGTTCTTTTCAAAAATAATTCTTATTGTTGACAAAATTTATGGAAATATAACTTTCTAGAAGTCTACACCAATCTTTTCGTGTAAACAAACTGAAGAATGATAGCAGCAATTTCCTGTCCAACTTTTCGCTTATAATGGCACGGAAACAATCGACATGGATAAATGCCGAACGACATTATAATATTGAACGATGAAAATGTGGCGTAACGAAGTTATAGTCCTAATAAAAACCCTGTTTCTGCAAATACAGCAATTCTAACCCTCTGAACACTGATAAAACGTGGACTAGGGATTTAGAAAAGCCATCCCGAGAATCGGTTACATACAATATGGATACAGGCATTCGACCCGCTATATTTTCCACATCGTTGAACGTTAATTTGGCTGCAATGTCACACCACATCCAACCTTTCTTATATCATCGTTCGTGTGGAAGATGTCGGGGATTTGAAATGCACACGGCTCAAAATTGGATCGTCGGCAACATCATTTTGAAAATGCCCTAATAACATAACAACAATTACAACAGAAATAGCGCCGCGGCGCCACATAGCGACATCTAGAATGCGCCAACCAAACTCTCTCTAACAAAATACAATAACGGAATAAAAATCGAACAATTAATGAATTCATATCAAAATAACAATAAAATTTGGATGCATTTCTCATAATTTCGATAATATTCAAATTTAGCGCCTAATTCTCGAAAATCCACACTCTATAGATCATTCACGGAACTAGAGATGCCTCGAATATCATTGACTATATAAAACTTACCGAGAGTAGATCTACTGCTCAAAAGATAGCGCTACAAGTCCCATTCGAGTTATTTTAATTCGAAAATAATATAACATGTAGGTTATGTTTACGTGGATATTTATTTGTGTTTTACGGCTAAATTTTTACGTGTATTGTTTCTCTAATAAATATCGAATAAGTTTTTAAAATGGCCGATTCAGATAATTCGTTTGTCCCAATTTACAAAGCAATACCGGAGACCGGTCGTGTTCGAAATATTTTGAATATTTTCTCCAATAAATTCAGTGAAAAACCGAAATTTCTAGTACGAGTACCTGGAAGGTAATAATATTCCAGCCAATCGCCTATTTTCTGATAATTTTATTTTTGT
The DNA here is from genome assembly GCA_037414795.1 of Stenodera caucasica. Taxonomy (NCBI): domain Eukaryota; kingdom Metazoa; phylum Arthropoda; class Insecta; order Coleoptera; family Meloidae; genus Stenodera; species Stenodera caucasica. Next base: position 26,265 of record JAZBGZ010000048.1, read on the forward strand.
TCAAACAGAGTCAATCTAATAGGAGAACATATCGATTATTGTGGATATGGCGTATGCCCTATGGCTCTAGAACAGGATATCTTATTAGCTGTTTCGATTACAGACGATAAATTTTTGAAATTACACAACACAAATGAGAAACATCCGTCCTATGAATGCCCTTTGGAAAATTTCTTGTAAGTCTTCCAATCGCAATTACTATTATTAAAAATAAAATTCTTATCAATTTATTGTGTAGTAAGACTGATAAGATGATAAGACTTGAAATTTTCCCAATAAAAAGTCCTTCAACATCTCCAATAAATAAAATCATTTCGCAAATAAACATTCCGGGATAACCCGATATAATTCGCGAATATGGAAATGACAGTTTCGCAGATTCAGCATTCACTTGAATATTAATAAATTTGAATTCGTGAAAAAATATTCGTCAAAAATTTTCAGAATGTGAAATAATTCAAAGAATTCTCTTGGTGTGAGATATGGTGGGTGCGCCGGGTGAGCGGACGTATTCTCGCTTCAATTTCCCCAATTTACATTTCAATATCATTTAATCTATTCTATTATGTAATAATTATCGATAACGATATAGAGTCTCGATTGGGGAAGGCAAACCGAACTGGTATCAATATTTTCTGTGTGGAGTCAAGGGAATTTTCGATATTCTACCGAAAGATCATCAAATTAGAGGGATGCGAGTTATTGTAGATGGGACAGTACCGCAAAGTGCCGGATTATCAAGCAGTAGTGCTCTAGTTAGTGCTGCTGCTCTAGCAACAGCTCATGCACATAATGTAAGTATAGATTATAATTTGATATAAACTGAAATTATTTATTGATGTCGCGTTATTTGTCTATGTTGTCAGACAATGTATCATATCAAATTTGAGATCTGATCCATTTCTAATCTTCTACATAAATATATTTGTCAACACAGCTGCACATTTAGAAAGCTTTCAGAAGCTTCTGTCACGTACAAGTACTTTAAGGAAATTAACTAGTCAGACGAAATTGGGATAATCTTATATTTCAGACTCAATTACGCTGATTAAATATCCTATTAATTATCGTTAAAGAATTTTTGATAGTTTTAAAGTTTATTTTGTCGATTTATTTTTACAGCTGAAGTTGTCTAAGAAGAAAATCGCCGATTTGTGTGCTAAATGTGAACGTTATATCGGTACTCAAGGCGGCGGAATGGACCAAGCTATTGCTTTTTTAGCAACCGAGGGTAAGTTATCTCTAACGTGTCTGTGCTAGTGTTAACTCATGAATTATTCATTAATGTCGGGGTCCAAATCGGCAGTTCTGTCTACCGATATTCATCAAACAAATCAAAAAAGACCCAAGTTCAATTTTTATTTATGCTCCGGCCGAAAAAAATTGACTCTTTTTCTATCAAAGGCACTTTGAAATAACTCGTGTGAAAGATTGATTGATTTTTCAACAAATTTCTCTTTCGAATGTATACGGTTTTTATCCCTAAATAGAAATTTTCCGAGTGAAATATTAACAAAATATCACGATAGCAAAACGAAATAAACTTGCGGTTACAAGTGTTTTTATTATTGTTATTCTGAAAGATGCTGAAAGAAAAATGGGCGAATTCTCGACATTCTCATTCCAGATTAGTGCCTAAGCCAGAGAATGTTTTCATTAATCCAACAACTTTATTATTTCGGTGAAGTTTCATTAAAACTTTTAGGTAATGGTTGAAATTTTCTAATACATCAATCAAAAGAACTTTTAATGGGAATGATCAGTCAGATAATTAGTTATTAAATGGAAACTATCCGATTTGACAGTGGTTGAAAATCGATCATTATAAATAATTACATTGTTGAAAGCTCCAGGTTAAATACCACAGCTTTGGTTATTCGGTAAATCTCTAGAGAGATGCCCTTATGTATGGATGAATTCCTGATAAATTACAGCCGTTAATTTGCCAGACTTAAAAATAAATCGACAAAAAAAAGCCAAAGGTATTATAATAATAATGATTTTGTATTAACGCGAATCTATTCCTATTTTTAACGACATCATTTCGACAACTTTGCCAAATTCAACCCCTTTTATTTGTATAAACATTCATAAATATACAGAATTTTAAACTAGCTTTGTGTATCAAAAAAAAAAACTAAATATTGGTTTATTATCGATTTATTGTAACTTTCTAATAAAATACAGAAAGTAATTTCAAAGTAATCCAATTGTGGGTGAATTTATTACGTTTCTCTAATCTGCATTCTCATCAAATTCCGATTTTTTTTTATGGCTGATGTTGTTGAACGGATAGTTTTTTCTTGTGTTCAGCAGAAAATCCAGAGATTTAGGACGTAAAGTAGTACTCCATCATCAAAGATGCTGGGCTGAAACATCTTTCGTTTCGGTTCTATTTTTCATTCGTTTTTTTTTATTATTGAGTTGCCGGTTTCTAACACACTTTGAGATGTTTTTCAATGTTCTCCATTATGGAATACGAGAAAAACTGTATACGCATTTGTGATAGATCATAATTCAATTTATAATAATAATATCTGTTGTATGCCGCAGCTTGAAAGCTTTTCAAAATTCATTTTCAGCGCAATTCGAATATGTATCAGTAGAAGTGCGATGGAGCTTGTTCATTGCTTAGTGTCCATTTATTGGCCATTTCACGGTCTGAAGCTCGAGTAAAAGCTCCATATTTTTTTATTTATTCACAATAAACAAGTTGGAGACTGTTTTAAAAAATTGGCTGATATTTCCAGGATGTGCCAAGTTTATTGAGTTCAATCCATTAAGATCGAGCGATATTATCCTGCCTTCGGAAGCTGTATTCGTCATTGCTCACAGCTTAGTTGAATTAAACAAAGCAGCAACTGCCGATTTCAATTGTCGCGTTGTTGAATGCCGATTGGCCGCACAGGTAAGAGGAAATTTTCAATTTTTTCGACAAGAAACAATTCCATCAATACTCGTTGTTTTGTATTGATTCTAATTTAGTATTGAAATAATTCCTAAACTTAATTAAACTTGAGTGAAACTTCCCACTGATAGGAAATATATTCATTATACATATATTGAATCGAGCTGATTATCAACGTTTCAAATATTAAAATGTTGAAAGTTTGTGGTTGTTGGAATGGGAACAACAAACATCTATAGGTATACCTATTCTATAGAATAAATGTCTTTAAAACGTTGGAAATATTGCCTGTTTTTTTCCACTTCTCATGTTTTATTACAGAATTCCCAATGAAATATTCAAGTTTTGCTGTAAAATCGTTTTTTCGTTGTCGTCGACGACGACGAAATCTTTTTTTTTTTATATATATATAAATAATTTTATATATGTATGTATAACAAGTGATTTAAGGGAAGAATCGGGAAATTGAGAAATCTCAAGCAATTTAAAATGTTTCAAGAGAAATTTCCATTTTGTTGTAAACGATAATTTTCACTTTATCCTACATAATATCTCCATTTATATATAATAGCTGTACTTATTTCTGTTAGTTCAAGAAATGGCAGTTATTCTCGTATTATTCTTGCCTAAATTACCAGAAAATTTGAAAAATTGCTGGTAACTACTTACAGTGGAAATTCAAGAAAATAACACCTACATACATTAAAAATGTGAAATTTCAATTGAAACTGTCCTATTTTCCGGAAACGTTTGCTTAGGTATAATATGAAATATGAAGGATGGCAAGTGTTATTAATGTAAACATAGGCGTTTTTGTGGCATAATTCGATTTAAAACCAAACAGAAACTGTCTGAATACGGATCGAGTAAACTAAATTTGAAGTTAAAATAGTTATTATTCTGTCAAAAGTTGAGTTGAATAGATACAACTTCTACCACATAATATTTAATTAAAAAGTTTGAAATTTAATTAGAATAATACAACAACAATTTTAGATGATTGCGAAGAAACATGGTATCGATTGGTGTAATATAAGGAAGCTTGGCGATTTACAGAAGAATTTGGATAAAAATCTACCAGAGATGATAGCTGTTGTTGAAACGATGTTCCATCAACATCCATATACGAAAGAGGAAATTGTACGAGAATTGGAAACTACTTTAGACCATTTAGAAACAACATCGCTAACACAAAATACTAGAGACATCCAGTTATTCAAGTTAAGACAAAGGGCTTTGCATGTATTCAAAGGTGAGCACTTCATCTTGTTATAAAATTTCGAATGACAATAAAGCCCCACTTTCGACATCATATTGAATGTTCCTTCAATATCGCCAAAATGGCAATTCCCTGCAATTCAACTGTGTCGATCGATATATATTTCGTAGGCTTTCAACTAAAAATAAGAAAAATATTTAATTTCAGAAGCTTTAAGAGTTAACTATTTCCATCAAGCATGTTTAGAAAACTCGATGGAAACTCTTGGTGAGCTTATGGATGAGAGCCATCAAAGCTTACGTGATTTGTACGAATGTAGTCATCCGCAGCTTGATCGATTGGTCGAATTATCGAAGGATATGGCGTATGGAGCTCGTTTAACTGGTGCCGGATGGGGTGGATGTATTGTTGCTTTACTATCACCAAAAAATGTTGATAAATATATAAAAAAATTGTCAGATGAATTTTATCAATCAAACAAAACCAAATCAATTGTTTTTGCTACAATGCCAAAAGCAGGTGCTTGTGTCTATGACAATTCGACTAATTCATAAATAATCGGAGGTCTGTATTTTGTTACATTTATGATGCGAATAAATATTTTAACAATTTCAATCAACACTAGTTTCAATTTATTATAGTTTACCCGATAATATTTACAAAATTCCCATTTAGTTAATACATTATGAATATCAACATGTCGAAATTGCTTTGTCGATTGATCGAATCCTGAGGTGTATCCAGGATTTAACAAGACTTGAATTTCAATTATCGTCTTGTAGATCCTTTATAATTGTGTCAGCCCTTCAAATAACATAAACCCTGTTCTAAATGATCAAAAGAACAACAGAAAATCAATATCAAGAAACAGCACAAATAATTTCAATCAAATTCTGTTGTGAATTTTCAACTGAAATTCAATTTGGGAATTCTTTGAAAAGTAGCATTCCCTTAAAAGGTAATAAGGTCAAGTTGTATTTTTCAATTATTTGCATGATTCTCTCCCAAGACCCAATATTGGGACTTCTACATGAATAGACTGTAAATATATAAATTTTTATTATTAAATTTTTGCGTGGTCGAAGAATCTCCCAAATTAATTGCAATCCGGTTAACTGATAAATATCAATATTTATGCACGTTGTTATTAAATATTTAATCAACGATAGCGTTATGTGTTTTCGTTATGTATAATGAAATAATAATTTACGTAAATAGACCGTAATTAGACGCAAAATAAAAATATAATATATCGATTGATAATAATACAATATTTCTAATGAAAACATCTGTCGAATCATTATTATTATTATTATTATTATCATCGATTGTGCTTTTAATTATATTATTTACACAAATTTTATTTATTTAGGATTCAATGCGATAGTTTTTGGGATTTTGCCCGATAACGTCGACATCGATCTCAATCAATCAAATAAAGAGAATATCTTTGTTGAAAACTTGCCCAATTTTTTTGGAAGCTTTAATGAAATAACGATTGAATAAATAAAAAAATTCCTCGCTCCATCAATTGAAAATTTTAAAAAAAACATTCCATTCCAGATATTTATTGAAATTCTGCTCAATAGAAAATCAACAAATCGTTGGAATAATTTAGAATTTTAATTTGCCATCTCGATCTCGATCCCTAAATTTCCAGTGGTCGACTCGATTCGTCATTGTCTCTATAATTTGTTAATTGAAGTCTCCAGAGGCATTTGTTTAATTTTCCAAAAAAATAGAAGTCAAATAGGGTCAGATTTGGGCCGGCTAGCGCTAAATCGATAAATCTAGAAGCTTGTAGAATTTCCCCTTTCAGGAATAAAGACCCCTTACGAAGCCGTTGTAGTGACTATAATTTTGTCCAAGGGGCCCAATCAGGTCACCAATGAGAGACAATCAAAAAATTCACTTCTTTCCTAGCTGGTTGATGATCACTTTTTGAGCGGAAAGTGTTGAATGATATGCTTGAAAAATGAGCGACTGAAAACTTGAAAATACAAAGGTTTGACTGTAGAAATTTAAAGCCTCAATTTCAGAGAAGACCATGAATAAATCAGGATCGAGATTGAGATTGCCATAGAATTGAACTCAAATATACCTATTAAAGATTCTATGTGATACAGAAAATATTTGTATGCTCTTATTGATTGAACTACCCTCTCTATTCTAAAATTTCACCCTATTTGTCGGATTTATTCCAATTTTTTCGTAATATAACATTTTTATTACAGAGAAAATTGTAAATACCGTACATTTCATGAGACTCGACATTTTCAAGAATTCCGAGTCGGAAGTTCGATTTGGTTAAACTAAAATTAAATATTTGGGATGATTTTTTGTCAAAAAAAAAAACACATAGAAAATGTAATATAATTTGTTTTTTGTTTGTTTGAGTCGTATTTTCAATGACAATTCTACTAACTGATAACAAATGAGTTTTCTGTTGGGTAAACGAAAAACAAAACTAGATTTATGGCAATTGCTATATTCACTTTCTATTTTCACCGAAAAATAACAACCACAAAAAGAGGATTATTATCATCAATGATGGATGCTAGCGATGATAAATCATCAATAATATCGACATTCTTGTCGATCATGAAGCCACCTGAAAAACTATGGACAATTTATTTTATTACAGCCGCTTCCATAAAACCCAATAAGAAGGTGGGTGGACCTTTGGTAGAACAACACACAAATTAAGGTTGATTCTATATTACTGAACCACTGTTGTGGAAAAAATTGCGGAAAAATCTAAATTTAGATAACGGTCATCTTGATTTATCCCTCCAGTAATCGTTGTCCTGAATAAATAAAACTCCAACCACTTTTCGTAGTTAATTAAGTCAATCTCTAAGGGGTGTAGATGACATCGTGCGTTGTAATAAATTAAATTGGAAAAAGTCTTGTAGATTAATTGAAACTATAAAATTCTGAAATTGTCCTCTATGTTCTAGAAATTAGAATTTATTCGATATTGGAGGATATTTTGCAACAGCATACGTATGTACGGACTTATATATTTGGTTGGAAATCGTGTCCCAGAAAATTTTCTAATATAAGAAAAATCAGGATTTATTTTTGTTGAAAAGCCATCTTGATTATATAACAATAAATAGGATAATTGAACACAAATAGTTGATATTTGAAATCAAACATCTGCTATTTGACCGACTTCAAGCCATTTGAGTAATTGGTTTCTTTTTTTTACATTCTAAAAAGTTTCCGATTACAATCGTAATATCCTATTAAACTTGTAAATATAGATCAGTCATTTTATTGTTGTTAGTCAAGCGGTATTTGTGGGATTAAAAAAGGAAATTGGCAATAATACATCAAGAAAATTACACAGGCTCGTCAATAAGACCTTAATCATTCAAGATTACGGTATCGCTTTTGTTATTATAAAATCATCATTGGTGGTCTGTGTAATTTCAAAAAAAAAAAACCGGTGTATATTTTCGTAAAATTCAATTTAGATTGTAATTTTAGGAATATGATTCATTATGAATGTATTAAATTTCAAGACGGGAAAATTTAATCGTAGACCTATTTAGCCTATTAAATAACAGGTATAAAAGTTAAATTTCTTTGCGTGACAATGAATAATTTCGAAGACACGCTCCTTAATTCATTATCATTTAGTAATAAATTTAAATTATGCTCTATATTGATATGAAAGCGGCCGTAAATCACTGAAATTCTGAAAAGCTTTCAAACTATGTTTACACAAAGCTGAATATTTCAAGACACTGAAAGCCTAAATTTACCAGTTGTTCTAAGAAAATGGATTATAATTTGAGCTATAAGAGCGAGAGAAATGGAATAATAAAGTCGACCTTTTATTATTGATATTCCAGATTCCTGCGAGTTGTTGCCCTATTTCTTTTGGACTTATTATTCGACAGGATCGGCTTGACAGAAAAAGGCCGCCTCAGGTAACAAAATGGGAAACAACAAACAGATTCTCGATTAATTTGAAGAATTCGCAAAAATGTTCACATGAATAATTTTTAATTATTCCAAAACTAATTAGAAATTCACGAGAAAATCTCAAATTATAATCAACATTCTTGAATATCTGAAGTAAATATTGCTCGAAAATCGAATTCATTTATAAAACAAACAATTTTCTTTGGACCTTGATATCAAGATTCCTATAAAAATAAGAGCTGAAATACATAAAAATCTGAGAAGCCCGGAATTTCGATGAGAATTTAGGTGGGATAAAAACCAAAAGTTTTATGAACAAATATGAATATCTTACAGACGAAGTTTTATCAGTAGTGTGAAAATTCAATTAATTCACCATTCCCCAAAAATATAGAAAATCGTGAATTCTGAGAAATCGTACAGTAATCTAGGAAGCGTTACACGAAAGAATAATTCATAAATCGAATTATTAATTTTTGTTTGTTATCAGAATACGACACTGAAAGAATTTTGAAGGAATTCGAATTTTTGAAGAATTCAAGAGAAGTTGGAGATAGAGAAATCCACATCAGAAATTTCAAGTATTTTGTAATTCCGATTGTTTAGAGATATTTGAAAATTTTATTGACCTGCCACCAATTTTTCACAAACAAATTTTCTCTAGTAATTCAAGTTCAGATAATAAAAGCAACCTTTCTGAAATTAGATACGATCTTTTTGACCTTGTCAAAAAAAATGTCAACGAAATTTCACGAAGTTTCGCTCAACAACCCCCTCCCCCAAATATGCTTATTCTTCATTCAAAATTTCCAATTCATATTTTTTCTATTCAATAGAGAAAAATCTGCGAAAAGCAGCCAATTTTCCCAAACAGTTGAATATCTATTACAATAGATACTCAATTGTTTCTTTAAAGTCCACATATTTTTGGAAAAGTTTGGAATTTTTGTGGTAAGCGCTAGAATTTATCGAACGTCATTCAGAATTTGGTTATAAAATTAGACAATTGAAAGTTGAAATTTTCAATATAAATAAAAGTCTTGGCGCCAATTCTACTCCCAACCCATCTATTATAAACAATCTCTAGAAGAAGAGTCCTTAGAGACAGAAAACTACCAAAATTGAGCTTGTAAGAAGAGCCAACATTGAGTTCTCGTTAAAACTTCCAGAAGACATGCTTTCTATCTAATGTCTAATGTGACATACATTTATAATGGAACGCATTATGTGTCACAACACACACTCACACACAAATATGCTTTTCATTAACCCTTTAATTCGATTTCTGTGATGTTGGCGATGTAAAATTACTAGAGATATAAATAGGGCGAAATTTTCAATTCTGAAATTTATGTGAATCAATAAAAATTGAATCAGGAAAACAAATCATGTTTCCATGAGGAAAATATTCCTGTAATAAAACAGGATCAAGAAGTATGAAGATTTAATGAGTGCCAAAAGCAATGAACAATTTGAATTGGCATTTTTAGTTGAATTCTTGATATTTCACTCCGAATTGTTAATTTATTCATTGAATAAATCATAAATTTGAATTTTTTGTTTTGATCGATTACTGAACCGTTCCAATGTTAAATCTTATCTCGAATTTTCCGCATCCAATAATTAAATCAAACATATGTCATTTATTACTGTCTATCTCGTCCCCCCCAAAAAAAAAAAATCATTAATCAAATATCATTAATAAAATGGTTTATCAATTATCAATATCGTTATGTGTTTGGCAATATTGTTGGCGAAATCAGAGACATTTTCCTAGATAATATCCGAAGTACAAAATATAAAGGCTGATTTTCCATTTTCCCAACCACCTGCGGCGCAGACATGCGCCACCGAATTTCCACTATACAACTTCAGTTACACTGGTAGCTATGAAAACTTACTAAACTACCAGTATCTGTACTGTTTTGTTAACGTACGGATCTGAGTGATTGCTGAAAAATTTTCAGATCGTGTACTTTTCTATACGGCACGTGTTGTTCAACTGAAACTGTATGAAAATGATACCGCAACATTAAAACGGTAATTTAATCATCTCTAGATAATTTCATTTATAACAACATAATATTGAAAATATTCAACTTGAGGGATAATCTATATGTGTTGGAAAGTTTACTATATCAAAAACGAGCTGAAATGATTTTTTTTACAAATCAATCCTTATCGTCTAACTTCAGAATTAGAGTCAAAACCGAAAAATGACGGATTCAATATTGGATTTTTTCATTAAAAGACCCAACCATCCCATTTCTGCTTTTGAAATTCAAATAAGACACAGTGATATTTGAATAACGAAAAGTCGCAAAAACGACCGTAACTACGCCTGCTTTTCCTCATCCACCTGAGGCCTTGAAAAATTATCCATCTTTAGTGAAGCCGCATTTTTCAATTCGACTTGTCATGCATTAAATTTGATCATTTTTCAGCTGAAATCCACAACATCCTGACAAAATCAATAGTGAAATTATGAGAATCAACTGAAAGATGCCAATTCCAAGATTGTAAATATGGCAATTTTACATTCATGGTGCTGTTGGAGATCAGTCCGGAAGGGTAGTTTTGCTTGCGGCATTTATACAGCGGTAATATAAATTTTTTTCAATTTTATCACTCGAATCTCATCATTAGCTTGTTCCCGTGTTTATAAAACATTACTTTTTTTATTTATTATCTCGTTTATTTATTTTTTACGATAATGATCAATTCGGGAATTGGAGGGATAAAGAATAGGAGACTTAAAGTATAAAAGACGTCTTTTTTTGTATAGCGAATATCTTCAACAACTCATTAGTTGTATGCTTTGTTGTCTATACTTCTATACATAAGTATATAAAAATACACACAATTCCAGGAATTATTCCACATAGTATGTCAAAGCTGTAATAAAAATGGGATTTTTTTGCCTTTTTTTGCACAGTTGAAATGAAGCTCGATTAACCAACTGAAACCAACTTCAATTTAGTTCGCAGTTCTTCTTTTCATTTTTTTGTACGTAAAACTTTTGGCATTCATTGGAGATGATTTATTTTAGCCAACGACACAAAAAAAATTGGATATATAGATATTTGTTTCCGCTCCAATTTCAACTATACAGTTTAATATAAAGTTTAAAGCGTAACTTGACTCGTGTTAGAATCGTCTTATTGCCTATTTGGATTTAATCTACAAATCTTCAATGTTGATTTATTTATTTGATTCCAAACTGTCGTTATTTGAATTGATCGAATTCGTATGACGCGTCATTGAGTAAGTGTATTTGAATGTAAAACAAGACTCCGCGAAAACATCGACATTCAAATTAAATTAATTGAATTAAACTGTCATCTTGAAGAAATGCGACATTTCAGTCAAGAATTATGTTTGATTAAATAAAAATATATATAACAGCAACATTTCGAAAGGGTTCCGTTAAAATTAATTTAGTTATTACGCGAATAAAGCTTTCAATATAAAGCTTTTATGGAGTTTACTCGCAAAACAACTTTGAACTTCAATAGAGAGATCGAAGATTTGAACATATTTTTTCAGGGCAATATTTTTAAAACATATCTTTTATATTGCGGAAGTTGTTATTTCTCCTTTATAATTTTTTTTTTTATCGGTTATTTTCTTACGACTTTAGTTTCCAATTCATAGAACGCATCTGACAGTAAAATTTGGAATAAATAAATAAAATCGGAACGTTTTGTGTTGAAATTTGAATTTTATCCTGCCAAATTGCCGAAATACTAAACTTACAGTTTATATACTACATACTATATATGATAATAAGCTTCTGGTTTTGTGGTGATAACGTTAGATTTATATTCTGTAGTATTTTCGTCTGGTTAATGAGTTAGTTAAGGTGGATTTGCCCAAAAATTCTATATATTCACAATAGAAATATTCTATATCAAGAACTCAAATCTTCTCAATAATTATTGACAATCTTGTAATTTTCCACTTCAAACAAAATAAGCTATTTGAGTGTTGTGATTTTTTTTTAATTGCATCCTCTTTGTGTTTTATGAAAAGAGACGTTTTAATTATAACATTGAAGTTCTCCATTTTGTAATTTTCATTATTAAGAAGCTAAATATTGAAGCTCACTTTGAACAACTCCCAAAACTCTATTCATAAATATTTATATTATTGTAAAGCTCCCTGCTTTTTATTTTATTGAAATGAGTTTCATAAAATTAATCAAAGGATATTTATGGTAACTATGCAAATATTTCAATCACGTATAATGAAATTTATTTTCAAATCGATCTATTAAAAATCAATTCAATATAGAACGTGCCCTGCAATTTTATTTCTATTCTAAACGTGGGGCTTTAACTAACAAACAAAACATTGAGAGGTCCGATTTTATGGCGATCTCGTTTCTATATTCCTCTTATTATTTTTAATATGAAGCACTGAAAACTGAGATCAGAATCTGAGTTCACATAGTATCAAACCCTTAACTTTATAATGGAATAAATTTATAAAATCAATAGTCTTATAACTATAGAAATATGAAGATATTATTTCTTTTTTTTGGCGTTTTTTTTGTTACTGGGAATCGAACTATAAAATTTCCATAATCAGACAAATCGATTTAAGAACAATGCTCTTGAGAAGGTCAGGTTAATTTATTTTATTTTTTTTTTTTGTTATCGAGATACATTTTTCATTCGAAACAACCCTCTGACATTTATCAAAATAATCAAATTTGTTCTGTAATATTCGAATTATTAGTCAAGACAAACAACAAACCGAAAATTTCCAAGGGTTAGACTGTTTGGAATCTAATTAAATGATGTTTATATTATAATCGGACCTTGTCACTTTAAATAAACAAATATATTATAAAAAATTATGACAAGATTTTAACAAATTATAGAGCGAATTTGATTAAACTGCTAGAATATTCCAAAAAATTTTACATTTATTAGAGCCCGGTTTTAATCAAACAATGTTGGAATACTTTAAAATAATGCCTGGGCTGTTCATTGTCCTTAGAGACCCTACTGGATAATGGGAAATATAACAGCTTTTTCCCTAGGTTTTTCAACAGAAATAAATATATATATATACAGTTCGTTGAGTTGTTGGAATTGTACGAAAAATCTAACCGCATGACATACAATAAACTTTTTTCTCATTATCCTTTCGAAATTTCATATAAAACAACAGAACTTTCTAATTAATGAATTGCTTGACTTTGATATACGACAAATTAATTTATATATTTCTGTTTTATTTTATTTTTTTTGTTTTTTGAAGTAAATCGAGCCAAATGATCAATAATTCAAATGTCAAACTCACTATGAGAGCAATTCATTAATATTCGTCTACAAGACACGCAACTCAACAAGATAAAAATTATATTGAAACTTTGATTGAATTGCCTAAAGGTGGTAACGTTATTAAAGAATAATTTAACAAGTTTTACTTTTGATAAGTTAAATTTTTCTCTTTTCTATCCTCAAAATCAACTTAAATCAAAAAAGTTTCTAAAAATTTGTTTTTTAATTTTTATGAACGATAAAATACAATTTTCTGTCTCATATTCAACTTTCTAATATTAAAATTGTTTACTTGTAATTACAATATGTCATATAATATCCCAAATTTAATTGTCGAAAGGATTGAAATTTTTGATGTAGATCGAGATCGAGATGATTTCACTCTTTTGAAAATTGCGATTTTTATAACAGATAAACGTTGTCTGCAATGTCAGTAATTGGGATAAATTTGCAATTCCAATCTTCAAAAAGATAGAAAGACGAGCCACTTCTCAGTTTTAAATTGCTTCAAATATTCTAACATGCACAGTTACACAGCTCCTAAATTTTCTTGTTCAATTACAATATAATAAAAGCTCCTATCGTTCTATCGAGAAACTTCATTAATTGAACGGGCATACAATGAAAACAACATTTTAACCTGTATCTTGAAATACTAATAAATCTTCTCTTGAAAATTAAGTCTTGCTACGAAATGAGTCAATTTTTTTTCAAATTTATCATTTTCATTATTTATTCAAATGATAACTGGTTGGTGGAAATTAATGAAAATGAACAAAACAATTCCAATAATAAAGTTGATTACTTATTAGAATTGCAGACAATGAAATTTATTCTACAATAATAATGTTCATGAATAATAATTAGTCATTTATGTTGTTCCATCAATTTGAATACAACAATTTATTTTCCTCCACCTACGTTTAAGTGAATTCCCCCTATTCCGTGCAGGAGTTATCTTTATCACGCTTATTAACTTTAAGATAAAATACTCTGTGAATCCATAAATTACAAATCAATTGAGTAAAGTCAATAATAATTAGTCTGGTTTTCTTGAAATTATGATTACAATTTCAATTTACCGTTTTCTTTCTATTTGTATGTTTGCTGGAATTATTTTTGAGCTACAATTGATAGAATACATTGTGTTTCACCCTATTTTCATTAATTTTTTTAATATGAGAATGGGCCAAATCAAAATTGTATCCCACGCGACGAATAAATAAATCATCATATTTTTCTCCTTTCATTCCTATTCTTGTTCATTTTATTTTACGAGAAATGAAGAATTTTATTAGAAATACATGAAAACAACACGCCTCCAATTGTAAACATTGTATTCTTTTTGAGAATTGAATTGTTAAAAAAGGCGAATAAGTTATTTTGAATGGTCGTTACTATAAAATTCCCAATTATCTTGGCAATTCCCTTGATATTGCAAAAAATATAAGTATACCAATATTAGAATGACGAAAATTTGGCACTAATGGCAATTTAGTTGCAATATTCTCCCGTGTCTAAATTGTCAAATATGATTTTATCTGTAACATGACAGCGATGGTTCGTTATGCGTAAAGATAGTTTTTTAGCAACATTTAGCTCATGACTAACGAAAAAAATACAAGAAAAATCTAAAGAATTACATTACTAATTGGTAGTGATTTAGAGATTGTTACGAACTGAAATAACTACTTTGTTGTGCATTTTTCCACGATTTTCATTGATGCCTGAATTTATAATTAAATAGCAAATTGCAAAAAGGCAGTAGTAGCTTCGAGATTATAAATCTTTGAAAGCGGTCTTCCGGTTAATCGTAAATTCGAATAGTAACGATTCGACTATTGTGACAACAATAAAGTTAAGTGTCGGTAATAAATTTTTCAACTTCCCAAAAAAACATGAAAAAAAAATCTGAATTATTCACGAAAATATTAATTATATTTTTGTTTGGTCGGAACGATCTAGATTTTGTTATTCAAAATAACGCGTTGCTCGAGCTGTACATCAAAAAAAAAAAATGGCGGAATTAACGTCTGAATTAATTAAGTTACTCTATTTAAAATGTTCAAAAGAGGCGAATTCCCCACAATTTTTTCCATAAATATTACGAAACTTTTCAATAGGGTTTAACGACATGATGGCTTTCCATTCGTTGTATTTATATGGAGAATCTAGAATAAAAGCGAACCTCTCGACTTTAATCATTCAAACCAGATCAACTCTAACAAAATTATGATTAATATTTTCATCAAACTGGCAAAAAAATTGTAAAATCAAAACTGATTGATGGTCAAATTCAAAAGTCTTGTCAATTTTAATTCAGTCTATAATGTAGTTGTTATTTATCAAACATGTAGACTTTTTAGAGAGTTGTCAACTCTGATAAATGGAAAATGTCAATTAGAATCTAATAATGAAACAACGTCCAATGCCATTGTCTTAGCCATCGATTCACATATCGTTGTTATAATCGAGAATAAGAAAATAAACCGATTTTTACGCTTGAAAACTTGAACCTATGGAACGTGATAAATGGAAACAGAACTAGAAGCAATAATAATCTAGTCCTGCACGTTTTAAACAAATGACCAATTAGGAAAGTCTAGTCTAAAGTGGTTTTGGGTATAGAACATTTCCATTTCGTAAAATCCATTCAAATAAATTTCCAGCAATTTATAAAATTCAATAACAATGAAAATACAAAAGATTCGAACCAGTCACAGTAGAACAATTTCAATAATCGTTCAATTATTATCAATTACTCACACTAGATTGATTTTTACGATTAAATAAACAAGGAAATTTATTGATTCTTGAAGATAAATTTACTCAGTTATCAATTTTACAAAAGTGAGTACAAAACTCTCTATGAAGAACACCGTAACCTTACCCAATACACAGATCTATGTAAACGTTAGTGTGTTTCATCGAACATAAATTACATACATGAATGATGATTGTATATTAATCTATCGTTTAGTATTGAACTAGATCGAATGTTATAAGCCAATGAGGATGGACAACCTATATTAGCTATCTACAATAATAATATTAATGATAATTTTGATAAAAGGGGGAAAATTGATGGCTCTTGATTGAGATTTGAATACGTTCAAGTAAAACCGATTATACCGATAATGAAGCATTTTCAAGCTGCATTAAAATTTGATCCTATAATTAATATAGAAGCACTCATTTCAACAACGATAATAATTTAACACAATTAAAGTTTCTTTTATTTTATTTATAACGATTAATATTTCGTAGAATGGTTCATTTATTTAAACGTTATCCTTTTCCTAGAATGTTTCAAATGGGTGTGTATATCTTCGAATAGATACAGTCGTATCGATCGCCTTATATACTATATGTATAGTATGTATTTATATAATATATACACATACCCCCTTTTACAACACGCACGTTTTCAATAAGCTTTAATGCTGACCAGTGACCGACCACCAATTATCAATGTCGATGAGGAAAATCCAAGCTCTACACCCTTAACAAAATTTTTTATAATTCTAGAATATACTCGAAAATAGTATTTTTTATAAGTAACATCCAAATGAAATAATAGATATTCCATTCTCATCCATTGAAATATCTGAAATTTCAATCTATGTAACCATTATCTTAAGGATAAATTAATTAAAATTAATTCAAAGTTGAATATAAAGCAATGTTGAATAAAAAACTTAACAGAACTCACAGATAAGATGATAACCCTCCAGTTTCTATGACAACACATAAGAAGGATTAGAGAATTTTGGGTGGACATAAATGGGGCTACAGGAACAAGCTCAAAATCTGAGTATTCTTCAAAGATCATACATCTTTTATAAATCAAAAAAACTATCACAATAATTGATTAAACTAACCCTAATTCAATAATATTCGAGAATAGACTTGGTTTTGATAGTACCTAATTAATTATAAATAAATTCAAAAATATAACAGGCGTTGATTCAATTATAATTTTTTTCAAGGTATTTTTTTTTTTTTGTATTGAAAGAAAAAATGCTCGACGCCTGTTTAATATTCACATGGGAACCCATCAATCATTTTTATTATTAACAGACTTAAGACACGATTATTAAATGTCGATAGTCTTAACGTCATTATAAAATTTAAATTAAATTATTACCAAATTTTTGATATTTTATAAATCCTTGAACTGGTCAATAGAAACAATAAATTTCTAGATGAAAATTGCTTCTTTGATTCAATCAATATTTACATACTACCGGATATTAGTATTCCCATGTTTATTTTATCACCATATTTGTTATTTTAAAAAAAGTGATGATGTATAATATGTGGCTTATGAAAATAAAGAGACTTGAATTTTGCTGTAAGGTATCGATTTGTTATTGCAAACGCAAAATAATAAATCGAGAAAAAAAAATTGGGAAAAAACACTGAAAGTTTCATAGAGTCGATTGACTTGTCGTCTGGCGCATCCACCAATTTCCATTATTCTATATAAAATTGTAATTATCGTTTTATCGAATTGTTCGGAATTGAGACAATGACAATAACAATAAAATCAATGTAATTTTATAGATTACACTATAACAGTTTTAATGATGAGTCTCATCCAATTTTGAGCCGATAAATGATAAACATACGAATAAATATAAAAATTATTCAAAAAGAAATTGAGTCAACAATCAAAAGATATCTTCAAAGCTTAACTTTATAGTTGATCAAATATTTACTCGATGGTTTGTTGGATTTTCGAGAGGACAGCATTTTGAATTGAATTTGATTTATTTTTTTTAATGAGGTCCGATAATATAAACTATTTATAAAAACAATTATTAAACTGAAATAGATCGTTGGACCCAATATCGATTATTCGATTAATAAAACTTTGCCGACGTCAACCGAATTGTTAGCTAATAAAGAAAGTTGTATGAGATTTCGAATTAATTTATCCCCAATAACCCAGTTGAAGAACTTTTTAATAACAAAATAATTGTATTACAAACACAACGAAAAAAATACTCTATTGTTTATGATTATCGCGATTAATTATTAAGTAGAAATTCCAACTTTGGTATGAAACGAGATACGCTTAATTATCGATTTTATGTGAAGGCAGCTTGAATTTTTATCTACCTAAATTCTGTTATAATTCAAAATTTCAATTTTGGGCAATGTACAATAATTAATCAATCTCACCCTACAGTTTAATCCTACTTAATGAATAAAAATTACGAATAATTTCAAATTTTCGGTTAGATTCCAGTTAATTTCGGTAGACATTCAATGTAGCATGGAAGTGCGATAGAATAACATCAACCCTAAGGGAATTTCACCACAGAGATAATGTACATTAATGTACAATCGCTCCGTTCCAAGATAAAGCCAGATGGATGTTAATAAATTTAATTTGGAAATTTCCAAAAAATTCAACAAACCCACAAATAGAAGCCAGCTTTCCAGGGAATTATTTACGATTATCTAAAGTAATTCTTTAAATGTGAGAAATAGGATTTTGTTTTTTTAAAAAGATGAATCAAAAGCTCTTCTATTCGATAATGAATGCTTTAGTTTTGTTTCATTATCCTGATTGATCATCTCATTTTCTAAACTACTAAAATCCAAGGAGACATAATGGAGAAATCTAACAGATTCTAAATTCTCAACATCATTAACAATGAGTCGCTATGATACGTTTCCCAATAAAGCATAAGCCTGTGTTCCTTTGAGAACATTTCTACTAACTACACAAGTGCTTATTTGAAATGGAAATTTCTTTCATTTTAATTTTAACAATAGATTACTACCTGGATATGACCTTTTTGATCAAAAACAATACAGTTTTAGACGTGACTTTTCTCGTAATTGAAAAGATAAAAGCATCACTCGTACTATCTTTCAACGCAGAAATATCGGAATTAATAGTTGTAGTTTTCTATTTTCTCTATGATAAAAATGCTTCATTTATAATCACAATGAAGATTTCATGAATGACGACATGTAAAGTTCATTTGAACATTTCTAGAGTAGAATTGAATTTGAACTTTACACAGAAAACCAATTATATTCGATTAATAATATATATATATATTTCGATTGAACAGAGTTCAGCGAATAATAAAATCTACAATATTACAAAAAGCTTTCTGTAGTCGTAAGACAATAAGTTTTTGAGATTTTAATTTTTTTTGGGATTAAACCGCCAACCTTTTATACATATACCGTTCTTGGAAATAATTAAATTTTGTTAGTTGATCAATAACGAAATTTTCCAGACACAATTCAAACTCGATTTTATCCCACTATAATCAGTCCTCCCATGTTCAAACAGAACATTAAACTCCACAAATTTAAACAATAAACAATTTTATTATTATGAAAATAAAATTATTGTTTGAACGGAATTATTTTCGGTTATAATTGGAAAAATGATCCAAACTCTAAAATTACTTCACTAATGAATCCAACCCCAACATTGTAATTTTATAATTTAATCAATAATGTTCTTTCAAATAATAAAATGATTTTTTTTTTGTAGTTTTACTATACGATAACTGCAGCTCATGCTTCGGCTGTTCTCCATGAGGAAATCAAATATTTCAACACAAACGATACAAACGAATTAAAAAAATCGACTTTTCTAGATCACGATACAACATCACAAAGTAAGTATCTCAATTATTTTTTTCAAAAAAAAAAAACAAAAATTGAGCGAAAGCTTGAGAATCTAAATTTCCGCTCTATCAAATTTTGCACATTTGAAATTAATGTTTCAAAATATAATCAGAGCTGCGTAAATTATACAGACGATTTTTGTTATTCTGTAAATATTCAAAAATTCATAAAGGCGTCTATTATGTCGTTTATACCCCAGGCTTTGAATACATAGGCAGGATTTTGGTTGGAATAAATCAAAATGTACATAAAATGAGTATTTAAATATATTTACATTATTGCTCATGTAGGTATACCTTTAAAATCGGTTTGGTCGTACAAAGCTTAAATATTAATCCATTATGTTATTGTGAACAATACGATATTTTATGTGATTTCTAATAAAATCAACCTCTGAAATATCCCACACATATGTACCTATCTATATAAATCTTTAGAATGATTTCACTCTGAATAAATAATATAGCTTGAAAATTAATTAATTAATCCATCAAGTGAATATAGAAATATTTTACAGAATGTTGAGATTATAAATGAATTTATCACTTGTTCAGTATTTGGGAAACTGATTTAGGTCATTTATTATTCAACCAAAAGAATTGAAAAAGCCAAAAAAAAACCACCAATTTATTTGTTTCAAGACTCTCTCCTACTGTAATCTAATGTTTTCTCAGCTTTTCTAAAAACAAATCGCTCATTTCAGTGATAATTGTTATTTTCCACTCTAAGGAGGGTCGACATAAGTCGCAGAGGATTCAATGAAAAAGTTAAACGAATCAACATTAATTTTCGAACATTTTAATTCAATGACTCTCAAGTTTTTTATGAAAATTTCAAAGTGAAACTGAAAAACTGGGAGAAATACCAAAACTCTATTTTGCACACAAATTGAAAATATAGAATATTCATCGTAAAACAATGATGTTTGTATACAACAAAAACAAAATGATATGTGATCGACTCAAAATCAAACTAGAAAGGAGCGCCCTTAGATACAGATCCGCTAGCAAGATATTTGAAAAAAATTACTCACCACTTGAGAAATGAGGAATTGCGCTGCGATTTCCACGAAAACTTGCCTGAACTTTCTGCAAACAAAATTAGGAGCATTGAACTAATTTAAAATTCTAAATAATTGGATTCTTTGTAACTTACTCTGTAATTTATCTAATTAGGGATGAAACTTCCAACTTTAACACACATTAAACACAAATAATTATAAAAATGCACAGAATTCACAAGAAAATCTCATCTAATGTGCACCTTAATCAGGACCGCCCTTAGCAGTTGTCGGATCCACATTCTAGTAAGTAGCTATTGTGAGAATTTGCAAACATTACAAAATCCAGGTCTTTCGTAAAGATGGGCCCTGCTCGAAGGGCGGTACTGATTTTGTTCACGGAAATAATGAATTTCACATTAATTTAACGACATATTGTAGAACTTAATTGAACGACTTGTTCAACTGATTGAGTTAATTTGTTATTATTACAGCATCAATAACCTTCACAATTCTAACATTATCTTTCTCATCATGTGGAATTTTAACATCCTGTTTACTCCTTTATGGATTGTATAGGGTAAAATTACAAATATTCAATGCTTATTATTAAATTTTAATTGATTTTCTTCTAGGATTGCAGATATCTTCTATTACCATGGATAATAACGATTATTCTATTTACAGGTCATGATGTTGTTTACATTATTTATAATTTCGTCGAACATGCTGTAAATTTCTAATGAAATTAATCAATATTTAAGTATTAATTATTCTTTGTTTTAGCTTAAATTGAATCCAACTTTGGCGATTTTGATAACCGTAGATTTATTTATAATTTCATTGAATGTAAGTGTTCTGTTCGAATTTCTCAATGAATTGTTAAATTTTTCTGGATCCATTAATTTCCAGGCTTATGCCTTATTATGTGTGATATCCCAATATCAGGAGTTGAAAGCCGGTAGAGGACGAGCTCTAGATGACCAAAATAACCGGGTATACTACCCTTAATATAATTATTTTTTATTGTTTATCAATAAAAATCATTTCGTCGTAGGTTCCAAACATCCATTACAGTTCACAGCCAACAGCTACAAGCTATTTAAGTACACGTCGTGCTGTTACATACCATGAAACACGACCAACACCAACCCAAAGTCCAACTGGTACAGGACCACACACCTCTCTAGGTACAGAAGAACCATCACCGAGTAATTTCAATAAAGGACCAAGAAAATCAGTGAAATTCGATCGTACAAGTCCAACACAAAATAATGGTGCACAGTTATTAGAACCATGGACAATTGATGTGAAATCACCAATGTTAATGCCTAAAGGCGCTGATACAGCTCCATTAATCGAGCCAAATACAGAGCCAGTCTTACAGTCCAATTTGTAAATATTTCCCAAATTGTAGCTATAAATTCGATATTCAATGTTAAATGTATAAAATATACATAAATAAATATTTGTTAAAATCGTAACATTTGCAGAATATTTTCGACCAAGAGCCCAATTTTGAAAATGTTCTGCCAATGATTTTCAATATTTCTTCAACTATCACCATAAGACTTGTAATATTTTTTATAATCTGTGAAATAAAATAATTCGACGCCTTAAAAATAAATTCTATCATAAGATAACGTTGTTTCATTTCTTCCTTTCCTAGAAAAATTGAGTGGAACGCCTAGGATCAGGACGATTGGGCACAATCAAATTGGCATTAGGAAAAACAATTTACTTCTTTAAATTTAAAAATGTACAAGTATATAGCAGATTTCTTTTGTATATTTCTATATAATTTTTCCAATTCGAACGAATCAATCTGTAAATATTCAGAAAATCGCCAAAACTTACAATGATCAGCCAATTTAATACAAATTTTTCTTTTTAATCTAATTTAAGAAACGTAAAACTGAAAAAACCACACGGAAATTTCATAATAAATATCACTAAAACTGAATTATTATAATTTTTTTTTTTTGATAAATAAATAAATATTGATGTTATTATATTCGATTGTTGATTAAAAATTACATATCTACAAAACGCATTATTATTTAATGAAAAATGCCCTCCATTTTACTTGTGACTATCACAAATTTTCCAATAATTCATCTATTTATCTTCTATCTCACAATCATTGAGGCAAACTCAAATGTTCGATGTGCACATTAATATTGAATAACAAATAAATCGAAAGAAAATTAAATTGTTATTAAATTAAACCCAAATCCAATTAGTTTATATATACAATAAATGTGAAGCAATTAACATACATACATGTTAGCTGAATTATTAGCAAAACCACCACCACCACAACCAGGTGGCGGTGGTTCATCATTACGATTTAGTCTTGTATTATAATTTTTGATAGGTCGTCGTAATTTTTCAATTTCATATTCTTCATTATGTTTATCAATAGAAATTTGTAAACGATTTGGTAAATTTTCAAAATGTAAACTTTGTGGATCTATACAATCATCACGTCTATAAAATAATATATATGGTGTTTCTGGTGGTTTTAAATTACATAATTCATTGAAATTCGTTTGTGTTACAAAACCATCATTGAATTTATACCAATCATCAACATCATTTGCATATGTATAATAATGACCAGAATCAACACTTGAGCCACAGTGTACAACAGCGGCATATAAATTATATTGACAATCTTTTAAATATATATTATGATCTAAATTGATTATTTGTAATAATTTAGTACGTTGTTGAGATTGTGGATCATAACGGAAATGTTTCAATGTTAATATTAAACGTCTTGGTGCTATTTCAATTGATGTTACACGTTCACCATCAGTTAAACCTTGACATTTATCACAATGATATTGATTATCACCACTCAATTTTTCTGGTTGAAAATAATAATCTAATAACATTTGTACAGATTGATTATTATCGGAATTATTTGGAAATGATAATTGTAATTCACGGAAATTATCAAATCGTTCACTTTTTCTACCACATTGACGACAAGTTGATATTGAAATTGTACGACCACCAAAGACACGTTGAACAATTGTACTAGGTGATGATAAACTGCTTGAAGCTTCTAAAAAATTACAGAAAAAAAAAATGAAAAACCCTTAAACAAAAAATCAAAATACTCAGTAATTACTTTCTATCAAAAGAAAGTCTTCACACAACATTAAATAAAATTTTAATAACTTCTAGCTGTTTTTTTTTTATTATTTCATTTATTATCTATATAAAAAAAAAAAAACGATTCTTATTTTTGTAATATCGAAAGAATAAGACTTTATATACTTTTATAGGATAATTTCAACAGGACATAACTAGAGATTGTCGCAATTTCCAATAAAAACATAGTAGTAATAAAAACCGTTTTCTCATTATTGCTGCATAGATTTCGCTAGAATAACACCCAAACCAACACAATAATAATATCATTAATCTGACTAGAATTAGCCAACGAAAATTTTCAGAGCTTCTATATTTTGTTGGAATAATTCAACAATGACACCAAACAATTGTGCCGGCACAATTGTTTTTTTTTTAATTTTTTTGAACAAGGAAATTTTTGTAACAAAATTAATGAAATTGTGTTTACCAACCTGAACTATTTGACGGTTGTTTCTCTTTTTCATGCAACATATCCAATAAATAGCCCAAAAATTCTGAACTATCATGTTGTTGTCCTGGCAAAAATCCAGGTGGTCTAACTAAATTCAAAATTTCATTTGGTGATAATGATGATCGCTTTGAATGTTGTAATAATGCAAACAATATTTGCATCCACATAATCAAATTATTATTATTAATAATATTATTATTGCAAATATGTAATAAAATTTCATTACGGAAATCTTTTGTCATAAATAATGCTTGCAATACACTATTAACATAACATGTATTACCCAAATTATTCAAGCCAACTTTACCAATTGTCGATTGTATTGATATTGATGGATTTATATTATTCAACCATATTTTATTATGACGATTGATAATCGAACGATTAGCTGGTAAATACGGTTGTAGATCTTTATGTAATTGTATATATAGATTTGAATCTTGTGGTAAATATTCCATTAATTGAACACAAATATGTACAATTTCATTTAAATAACGTATACTACAATCCGAATTCTCTTTTTCTAAATATAATATAATTTTACTTATTTTTGGAATAATTGTATGGAAGGCATCAATACACAATTCACGTTGTGATAACATATATAAAACAACAGGACCAACACTTTTACGTGGTTCTGGTACTAACAATAATGGAAATAATGTCTCAATAGTTACCATTGTTACTTCAATTAATATCTCATATTGTTGTTGTTTCTCTAAGCCTTGCATGAATGCCAAAATCAATGGACCCAAATTCTCTGTTAATGTCCATTTTGTTAACCATATACACAATGTGAAAAGTGCATTTTTCAAACTTTGCGTATTATAGCCACTTTGTAATATTAAATCAACTGCTGTTGGTATATAATCAATTCCAATTAATTGTAAAACAATCGACATTGCCGGTGATAGATTTCGTTCACTTTTCGATATTTCATTATATAGGGTTTTCAATGTAACAAAAATCATATTATGATTTAAACATTGTTTGGCTAACATCTCTTGAACTTTCTTTATATCTAAGATGAATTTTATATAGCTTTGTGTATCTGCTGGTACAGGAACATTGCCCAGACTTATTACAATTTGTACACACATCTTATCCTGCATCCCTTGTGCTTGTGATGTTACATTTTGTAAATCACGCAGTATCATTTGAAGACGCGCCTCAGTACTCACTGGTGGTAAACAATCCACTACTTTCTGTTTCACTGCCATTTTTTTTTTTATATTTTTAAACAACTAAAACAAGAAATTGTATACAATTAAATTATAAATTGGGATTGTAAAAACACTAGCGCGCCAAGAAATTTAGACACTTGTATTCATGAAAATCAAACGAAATTTTGACATTAAATTTTACAAAACAAACTAATAAACTCAAATCCAACAATAAATTATTGTTATTACACAAACAAAAGAATGAAAAACTTGAAAAAAGCTGACACAATTCCAACTAACCTTAACAGTAACAGTTAATGGACCATACAATAAAAATCTAGCAATAGACCAATCGTCAACCAATACTGTTCATATCAAAATTTAGATATCGATAATTTCGAACGGACCATATGATTAATTTGCATGTTATTTTATCCGAAAAATAATGTAAAAATAAATTGTACAATATTAAATGATGGACGACACACTCAATTGTCCTTGCTAATTGCGCATGTGCTGGCATCATCTCTAATTGGAAATCTAGTGTTTTTCTATTTACACAAATGGCGACATGTGACGCGCTAAATTTAACTACAAGTCGAATCTTCTAGATCTGAAAAACTAAACTATAAATGACGTGGAAGTGATTGTGAGTTGATTTGATTGAAAATAGAATGACGAAAGACAGATGACGCATTTTAGTAGTAATAGAGTGATGGCCAATTAAGATGATTGCTTCATCCAATTAATAATAACAGTAGATAGTTCAATTGAGCACAATAATTTTCTACATTTTTTATCAATATAGGATAATTAATTACCTACAAAATATCCACTTTATTTATCTATAACTAATAATAATTTTTGTTTTGTGATTAGTTTGGCAAGAATTTCAATTTCTCAATAATATCCTGTTAATAATAGGTACCTATTCCAGAAGGCTATTCCTGCAATAGCTATCAGATGATTTGTTTGTACTTACTTTTCAATCTCAATCATTTGTCTAAATATATCATTGACGTGTGGCAGCGATATAGTAATGTCTTAGAACGATATATAAACGATTTTTTTATAATGTACAACTCATCAAGACTTTCGTTTATTTTGAAAATTCTAATTTAAATCATGTTGTTAATTAGATATTGCAAATCTCGATCTTGACCTTTATGTCGTAAAAGTTTGCCTATTATCTCCTAGTAAACTAATTTTGATTCGGCCATTTCTCAATGTCAATAATACAATTATTTGAATAAAGAATAAATCTTTGATTGAAGCCAAGAAAATGACTTTATTCTTACTATTACATTATATTTTATGATATACAGAATATTATAGAACATTATTAACATTACAGCATTGTTTGTAAAAATAAATATAACAAAAACCAAATTTTGAGATGAACACAACTCTTGTATTAAAGAAATCGATCGGAATTTCTCTATTGTTTCGAGGAATGTTTTGGATTTCAGCGAACGAATAAATAATGATTAATCCAATTAATCAATTAATTGATAGATAATAATGAAGCGAATTAATTACAATAATTATTTATAATTGTGTTGATTCTATCGACGAAATCGTCCTAAGTACGCTTTACAATTTGGGCATGTGTGATGGACATCCATACATTTATCAATACAACAAGGGATCAAGCAACAGCCAAAAGGGCATCTGAGAACAAAAAAAATTGTATCACAATTACGAAAATAAAATGATTAATTCAATTAGAATTGAACCTAGACAAATTATTTATTATAAGTTCATAGAAAAATAAAATGTCAAGTATGCTAATAATTGAAAATCGAATTTATTTGAACTTTATTATAAAAGTCAATCAATTCTCGTATTGATTGACCACTTTTTTTTTACATAACATGATATTTATCCTTAAAGGTTATTTTGAGAATCAATACCTAATTCAAGGAATGATCAATAAAATAATACGTTGAGTTAATTCTCGTCTTACCCCATTAAACAAATTAAAGTGCCAGCAATATAGGCAATTGTGCCAGGTTTTGATCTTGTTGTTGTATCAATCTCAGCATGACAATGTGGGCAGATCATATGAGTAGGATGTGGGCCAACTGGTACGATTGTTGTCAAAATACTGGGGTCTTTCATAACTGTAAATCAAAAAAAAAATTTAATAAATATTCAGAAAATTCGACCGAAAACACTTTTTAAAAGTCTTAAAAATTGTTTTGACGGTGTTTATAATAATTGACAAGGGATGAGTCGCCTATTTCTATTCCTATTCTTGACAACTTATGAGATTATCATAAGAATCGAATTGAGCCAACTGGGGACCTTCTCTTGTGAGATTTATCATCAATTAATTAATAACAATTATATAATACTTAATTCATATCCATTACAAATATGTATTCCCATCTAAATCTCTATCTAAACTTGTATAGAATATCAATAGCTACAGTTAATAAATAATTCTTTGGTTAGTATTAGAAATTTCTCTTTTAAGACATGAATATCATTTTTATAATAATTTCTACAAATTATCCGATTATCCCAAGTGTTCGTAACAAATTTCCGTACGAATAGAAGTGAAATTTCAATAATCATCGTTCACTTTTCCTTTTTTTTATTATTATTAACAATAATATGAGCTAAATTTCTATTAATGAGTCATGATTTATTTTTAAAATTTCGAAAACATCAGAATCAACCTTCGAAAATCTGGAAAATCATTAGCATTGACTATATATTGGAATTTAATAAAAATTATTAATTCAAAACAAACGCATCAAAATATTGAATCGAAAACAAGAAAAAATTGTAAGTTTATCGCCAGAAACTATCAATTAATTATTATTGCTCTTGTGTATTGTGTAATTAAAATAGGAAAATGTTCAACAAAATTCTCAAATGGTTGGTTGGTTGATTTTTATTAACAATTTAATACGCCTCGTCTAATCTAAATTAATGAAACCCACTAACATTTGCAAAATTTCACAGTTATACAAATAAAAATAATAACAATAGAAATTTACAATTGAAATAATAATAACAATAATAATCATACAAGTGATTGTATTTTCAAATAGGGAATGATTAAAACGAATGGAATCGAGCCAAAGACAATCTTAAAATAAAAAGCGAATTTTCAGAGATTCAAAAATTGTGAAATCGCTCAACTCAATAAAATCATCGAAATTTAAAGCACAAGTTGAATCCTTGAAATTAGAATAATTTAAATTACACGTGCCAAGGCGATTTAATGAATAAATAATTTTCATTTGTTTTTAATAAAATATAGTAAACCAACTTACATGTATTTTGGGCGATGAAAGGGCTGGTCGGAGGAACACCCCCCACAGCTTGGGCATAGCTCGGAGGTGCTGCTGGGGGTGGTGTGTAATTGTACGGTGGGGGTGCTGATGGTGATTTATTCATAATTTCACTTAATTCAATTGCAATAAAACAAGAAACAATGATTTTTAACACAGACAATAATTTGTAATAATCGATTTTTATTGTTCGAATTATTGAATCAACGAGCTGGCTAATCGATTTCGTTGTTGAGAGTAGAACGAGCGTGTTACAACTGCAACCATATGCGGAAGGTGGCCCACCACACTACAACAGACCTAAATACAGAAGAGCTGCTGTTATGAATGTTGTTATGATGTAAACTCAACTTTCTATATAAACACAGTTTCAAATGATCTATTCGTAAATTATAGCAATAATGATTATAAAATTCAATTTTATTATCTATCGACATATTCGATTAGAAATTATTAAATAATAATTTCAGTTTACCCAATATCCAATATCAAATTGATACAATTTATAATTTTATAACTGTAAACAATATAATGAGCAAAACTTTATTAGGTACCCCAAAGTACCTAATTGCCAGGACCGCATTTATCAATAGGCTCACTCTTCAAAGTTGTAGCTTAAAAATCTTACGCACCAATAATTTCACTTAGGTTACCTCTTAACACGAGAGACGCCCTAATCTTAACATACATGTAAATGCGGCCCTGGATAAATCTAACAATAAGAATAATTGCGTCATTGACGAATTCTAATAAAATTTCAAATAAATCAATGAAAAGACAACTCAATTAGACTCTAATTCAATAAAATAAGTATTTAGAACTCCTTAATTATTTATAGAAAAATTATATGTTTAGTTGTTGTGACAAAAGTGTATAGAGTTTACGACCTACAATTCGACTCCAGAGTCGTATTTTGGCACTATTTGATTAGTCAAATTTATCATTATTCATAACTAGTTTCAATGATTTCGCATATCTGCTAAATCAATGAATAATTCTATCTTGAATTAAATCCGTAGCTTCAAATAATTTAAATAATTTCGAAGATAATTTATTACTTATTTACCAGTTATAAGTATAGAATTATTAATTTTTTCGAAAAAGTGGTTAATAATTTCGCAATAGAATAATGAGAGGAAAACTTTTCTGTTACATATTAAAGGTTAAAATCCAAACTAGTCAATCCAATCAGATTTTGAATATTGAGTCGAATAGAAAATATAATAATTAAATTCATTTAATTTACCTATTAACGATCATTAATAATGGATATGAAATGAGTTTATTGCGTCAACGTGAAACTATAAAAGTAATTAGCTCCAAAACAATTTTTTTCCAATTCTAAAATACATGGGAAAATTTTTTTTCACTGGTTCTACGCGGTTTTGTTCTTACAAATACCTGAAAAATATCACGTACAACAGTTGAATGGATTTTTAACGATTCATTAACATTATATTTTTGAATTTGATCAAGTAAATGTTTACGTTACCGCTAAATAGCCTGCAGGGTAAGATATCTAGTCGCCATCTATCGTTTTTTATGAAATTAATCTAGAGTAATTTACTCATATATATAAATGTATTACATATATAAATTTACACCTATCACAAAGTCACTAAACGATTAATTATGAATTAATAAAAGAATTACGTCATGTATAATTTGAGTCTTTCCATTATTTGAAATTAGTGGAAGAATAGAATTTTCGCGTTACATGTCATAAGCTCTAGGTAGTTGATGTAGTAGATTGTGCTACATGTAACACAATCAGGGCGCCAACCTAATTGTGACAAGCATTAAAAATTTTTCATTCGATTGCAGCGATTCGAGGCGTAAGCATCGGATGCCAAATAATCGAATTTTCTAGTTATAAAAATAAATTCCATACAATAATGCACTGAATAAAATCCAATCCTAATATAAATCCAAATCAGTTCTAGTCCTTTCTATTTTTCATCCTTGATAATTATATAAATAGAAGAAAAATGGATAGTAATTACGTTCTAATCAAGGACATGCGTCCTGGATTAAAAAACATATCAGTCGTGTTTATTGTTTTAGAGGTCGGCCACCTTACAGTAACAAAAGAAAACCGCGAAGTTCGAACATTTAAAGTAGCCGATCAAACCGGATGTATAAACGCGAGTGTATGGGATGAAGCTGGACAATTATTAGTGCCTGGTGATATTGTGCGTTTAACAAAAGGTTATTTATCAATATGGAAAAATTGTTTAACATTATATACATCGAAAGGTGGTGATTTACAGAAAATCGGCGAATTTTGTATGGTATTTAATGAACAATTGAATATGAGTGAGCCGAATCAAGTATTTCCACAAACACCACCTGTATGTAGCCCACCTAATAATATACCATTGAATGGTACAAATAATGGTGCAGGACGTATAGGACCGCCAATACCAACTCCATCAGTTACTACCTCAGCCCCTTTACATAATAATACAACAGGACCTGTGAAACCGGCACCGAGTAATACGAGCAGGACACCGAATAATGGACCACCAGTTCAAGATAATCAAAAACGACAAAGGGGATCACGAGGTGGACAACATCGGAATCGACATAATCGAATGAACTGAAACAATCACAAGCTATCGTAAAATTTGTATAAATTTCGATTGTTTTAAATTGTACTATTGTTGGCGTTACTGCTGTACATAAATACATATAATAATGTAAAAAATAAACCAATTACAAAAAATTTAGTCGGAAAATTGTAATTTTATGATTGTGTGCCGCCACTGGATTGTTTTGACAGCTGTCAGTTGGCAAAATTTTAACTTCTTTGTAACATAACCTCACTTCAGTTATCTCGCAGTTAAGTTATACGTAAACTATGTAATTTTAAATTTCGTTACTTAAAATTCATTACTTTCTAATTAACGAATAGATAAACATAATGTCTATGCAAAACAACTTTATAATAAAATAATTGACTCAAAAATATTATTCATAAAAATGGTTTCACTTCAGACTATTGCACGTTCGTCGAAGATCAAATACGAAGCTGTTTTAACTGAGAATGAGGAAACTAGAGAATTTGATCCAATTAAACGGCGATTATTCAGTCCAACCTGTTGTTGGTCTAGTTTAATAACAACAGCATTAATTGGTACTTATTATATTCCATCCATATGTTTGACTTTTTATCAACGATGGCTATATCAGGTGACACACCAGAATAAATTTGCGTTGAAATCAATTAAATTATTGTTTTGCAGAGTTTCCATTTTCCATTGATTACAGTAATGGTGCATATGAGTATAAAATTTTTGTTAGCAATGTTAATTCGGATTTTTTATATGAAAAAGCATAACAAAATACGTATCATGTTTGGTTGGAAAGATTATATTATAGCTGTAGCCCCTATGGGGATTTTTAGTGGCTTAGATATCGGCCTTTCTAATTGGGGCTTAGAATTGATCCAAGTGTCTTTGTACGTTGAATTTATATAATTTCAATCTACGAATATACATTTTCTATTTTCAGATATACTATGACTAAATCGACAACAATCGTTTTTATATTGGGTTTTTCACTGCTATTAAAATTAGAAAAAAAAGTAATAATATTTTCTTATGAATAATATAATATACTTTATTATCAATTTCCTGTTTTAGTCTTGGAGTCTGTGTGTTATCGTCGTCATGATAACAATTGGTTTAATATTATTTACTTATAAATCAACCCATTTCGACCTATTTGGATTTATTTTATTATTATTAGCATCAATATCGAGCGGTATACGATGGACATGTATTCAATTGTTATTGCAGAAAGCCAAATTTGGAATGAAGAATCCCATTGATATGATTTATCATATGCAACCATGGATGATAATATCGGTCATACCATTCGCTTTATGGATCGAAGGGCCTTATATTATACGAAATTGTCAATTGTTTCGTTTCAATGAAATATCAATATTTTTTAATATATCATTGAAAATTTTGTTGGGTGCATTTATTGCATTTTTTATGGAAGTATCAGAAGTCATGGTGATACGATATACCTCGAGTTTGACGCTTGCTATTGCCGGAATAGTCAAGGTAACTATGGCACTATTTATCAGTAGTTATCGTTTTAATTGAAGCTAAAAATACCTATCAAAATTGGCCAAGTACAAACTTTTTATTTATTTCATTTAGTTGATTATTAGTCAACTTGGAGAGGTATTTTTGCCACTAGAAAAGTACTGTGACTTTGATAATTATCGATTTTTACAGGAAGTGTTCATACTAGTCTTAGCTGTAGAATGGAACGGGGATCAAATGTCACCGATTAACGTTATCGGCTTATTAATTTGTCTCTCAGGTATTATTTGTCATGTTGTACATAAATTAAGTACAACTTCAACAAATAAATTTGGACGCATTTATGAAATTGAAGCTGAATTAAATGAATTCGGTGAACAATTAATCAATGATGATTTAATAACGAGTGATAGTGACAATGATAATGATAATAAAAATGATACACAAGTACTTTTTGATATTTTGAATACCAGAGATAGGTAGAAGATGGAATGAGAATAATATTAATAATAGCCACATTCCAAGTAATTATTCAAGACTTGTACTTATTAATTTTAAATAATAATTTGTAATTAGTGATTACTGCGTGTATTTTTTTTGTTTATAAAATTTAATAGAACGCTTATTTTACATAGAATCATTTGTATATACAGTTACCAATTTATTTAAAGTTTAAATGTACATCAAAAATGTTTTAATTGTTATAATTTTTTCCAAAATTTTCTCTAATAAAAAAATAATCTATATAAATTTTGCTTAAATTTAAAATACAATAATAATCAAGAATTATTTATTAAGTAATGTTGGCATACCTATATATTTATTAGTTGTTTTTTTCTGCAATTTACTCTCAATAAGTGCATTGATTTTTCCAGGTAAAACTTCTAATTCTTTATCATCATAAGTGTACAATAATTTACAATTTTTACTTTGAATTCTCTTGTTTTCAATTTGTTCAATTGCATGGTCCAAACAATAAACTTCATCTTCTTGAATTTCAATAATCTTAAAAGTTTGATTGATTATAATTTGATTATAAGAAACAAATATATATATTTTTTTTTACCATAGAAACGAAAAGATTCATCCGACAAATTTCACATTCATATTCTCGATCTTCATCTTGTGTTTTCTTTTTTTTTCGAACATTCGGTGCATCAGGTAATGGTAATTTTTCATAAATAGTTACACCACAATTACGTACTTTACTACGTACAGTTTTTTCATTATCACAGAATTCATTAATAACAGGTAATACCTGTTTGAGAACATCAACATTTGTTCTAGAATCGTTTACAATACTTAATAATAAACGTTCTAATGAAAACATTGATGGTTCGCAACTATTACGTAAATCATCAAATACTTTATGTGCATTATTTAGCCAATATGGTGGTGCATAATATACACTTTCTGATACAACATAACCAGTACTAATACTTGATGTAAACACTTTCGGAAATACGACAATAAATTGACCAGGTTCTTGTACAATACGACTTAATGATACACCATTATCAACTAATAAATTTGGTGGTACCATTACTGTATCGGATGGCAACCATAATGTTTTATTACAACAATAATTTGGTACTAATTTTTTCAATACGTTATGAAATGATTCACTCGCTGAATCTGGTATACCATACCATATTTTACTACCGCCAGTATGTAAATATTCGATCCATGGTAAACTATGTGGATCACGGTACCAACAACATGAACTAAACACCATACCGACATGTAAAGTCGGCACTGTTACACCTAAAATTACCATCGAAAAATTGCCATCATTACGACTATAAAATAAATATCTTTTAAATACCCATGATAGGTCCTAAAGATCTCAAAACGGATCCACTATTATTCGTCAAGACTTTAAGATTCCAAGCATGTCGAGCAAATGGACTATTTTTCGAAACAGCAAAACCATATCCCCAATTTCCTGAATCAATAGATCCTGAATGTACACAAATATGATTTTGTTTTAAAGTAACATTTTTCCAAAATTCTTGTTCAACCTGATGACAATAAAAATTTAAAAATAAATAATCAAATTTTCATATTAATTCATTATAAAAAATTACTTCATCGACTGAAGGCTCTGATGTTTTAAACCACATACTCATAGTATTTCGAGCAATTCGATAAAACGCATTCAAAGCCATACCACGACCTTTTACAATGCATTCTTCAGCTTCATTATCTGATTCTGTATCACTTTCATCATTATCATCTTCTAAATTTTGTTGTAATTTCAATAAAGACTTTGATTCACGTTTCGCCCAATCAGTTTCAACTTCATCAAATAATTTCTCACGTTCGGCTATAATTTGTAATAAATAACAACAAATTTATAAGACAATTCAATTAAATACCTGGTGATAATGTATCGTAAGGTAGAAGATATTTACAATAAATATCATCAAGTTTTGTTACACGATCTTGTGCTAATTTCGGGATTTTCATTGCATCGGAAACTTTAGGCCATTTTTTCTTTTCGATAACTTCCTTTAAGCCACCTAGAGATTGTACTGTTTGATATAAACGAGGCAAATCGACTTCCATTCCGCCAATCTACAATAAAATTAGACAATAAATTTTGATTTATAATTCAATGAAGATTAATACCCATGGTGGATGAGTTAAGCTAATATTTTGTGTTGATAAATATTTTTTTATAGCCATTAATTCTTTGAAATTCGGCCCCCAACGGTGCAACATTTTATGTACATATTGATTATAAGCTGTAAATCTCATATCATCGGTAACTTTACATTCTGGTTTGAATGTATTCGGTGGTACAATTCTACATATACCGAATTGTTCAGCTTTTGGACGGATTTTCTCAATGAATTCAATCGGATCTTGAAATTCTTTTTCACTTGGAAAATATGTTGGGGCCACAATTAATTGTGATGTATTAGAATTTATTGGAAATTCATTTAATGTTATAGGTTGTATTTCATTTGTTATACGTGATTTTGTTTTTATGCCTTGTTTCTTATATAATTTGGCACTAGAAGATGAACTTGCACTAGGGGAACTTGGTACTTTATATTTGAAATCATCCTCAATTTTCGATAATGGTAATTTTGGATTTTTATCAATCTTTGTTTTTTGTAAAATAGTCTGCGGTGGTGTCATTTCAGTTTTAGTTATATTTTTAATTATAGTGGAACTTGATGGTTTCAATTGATTTGAATTATCGCTTTCTGATTGTAGATTTTGGTCGAAATTTGTTGAATCTTCATCACAAATCTCGTTTTTAATTTTAGTACAGTCCTGTTTAATCGATGATGGTTTTCTAAATTGAGCTACAATAATTTTAATTAATTAATTCAATAAATTTTCTATAAAATTGCTTAAAGTTACCAGTTTTGTTAGAATCATCGATTTTAGAAGATTCATCTTCAGATCGTGATGTTGCCGTACTGGATGGCCGTCGTGATGGTCTTCTAAATGGCGCCTTCATTAAATCTTCATGTTCTTCAAAAGCATAAACACTACTTTCATTATCAGCGGAAAATGCATTTATATTCGGTATAGTTGATACTTTATCTTTACGAAATATCAATTTTCGATCTAAATTTGGTTTAGACATATTAATTTTGTTTTCTAATTTCTCTATAATACTACTTGTAGTTGATGCTGTTTCTTTTTTATTACAATCTATGTCAACTTTATCATCTAAATCTGATGATAATAGTAATGATGTTTTTAATTTTTCTATATCAATAATATCTGTTGAATTTATTGATGTTTCTGTTGGTATTTTTTCACTAAAATTCAACATTTCATCATTATCATTTTTCAAACTACCAGCCATCGCTGAATCTTTCAACCATTTTTCAATTTGTTCATTCGACATATTAACTTTACCTTTACCAAAACGTCGACCAATATCTGATGTTGTTGGTGCATGTCCACAATTACTATTATCTTTAGTTTTTCTTGAGTTTTCCTCTTGTTTTATCGTTTCATAACCAAAAAAGAAATCTTCTTCTTCTGATGATGAAAACATTGGTAGATAATTTTGTGGACGTTTAGCACATTCACGTTTTGGTTTTATTTCACGTACAGTTTCTTTCTTTTCTTCATCAATTTCTTGTTTTTTCGTATCATTACTTTTATTATTATTATTATTATTTTCATTATTTTTACTTTGTTTCAATGAAAAATCTAAAGAATTTTTATTTTGTGTCAATTTCGATAATGGTTCTTCATCTGAATCACTAAAGCTTGGATCACTTTTACGTTGACTGCGTGTTTTAGTAAAACGTTTATTTTTTGTTGTTGTCATTGTTGTTGTTATTGATCTTGTCGGTTTTATATCAACATCTGATGTTGTTGACTGATCTGATTCGCTCGAACTAATTTCTTTATAAGTTTTCGTTTTTAATCTTAGAACTTTCTTGATATCAGATTTTGTTGATGTAGATGAGTCATCAACTTCATCTTCTTCATCAAGATCTTCATCACTATCAGATATGTATAATTTAGGTATTTTACTTCTTGTTACTAAACGTTTTCTAGGTATACGAATATCAGCTCGATATGATTCATCTGAATCATCGGTACTCTCACGGGTGTTTTGTGAAGAATTTCGTGTTTGTCTTCGAGTAATTTCTTCATTTTCTTTACGTTTTATTTTCGAAGAATCATCATCTTTATTATCAGCTTTCTGTTGTTTATTTATTTTCACTGAATTATCAATGATGGATTCTGACTTTCTTTTATTTTCGCTTTTATTTGTTGATTTTTTCATTTCTGATGTTTCGACAGAATTTGTTTCAATTTTTACTTCAGTATCTTTGGTTTTTTCCGAATTTTTCTCTAAAGGGCCACTAGAACGAGTTTTACGATCACAAATCTTCGTATCATCTTTTATTTTATCATCTAATTTCGTTTCGATTTTATCATTTTTAGATTTATCATTTTTATCATCGTCGAATTGATTTTTCTTGGAT
>JAZBGZ010000048.1:64486-84472 GCA_037414795.1 Stenodera caucasica
CTTCAATTCATTTTCTCTTTGTTCAGTTTTCTTAACATTTGGCAATTCAGGAAAACTATCAATTGATATATTATCATCATCATCAATTTTACTATCATTAACTAATTTATGACTTAAAATTTCCATATAAATAGCTGCAGCTTCTTTTGTTTTTCTAGTTGGTCGTTGTGATGTTCTTATTTCAGTTTCCGGACTTTTCAAATCTTTTTTAATACTATTCGATTCAATTTTCATTGGTTCTTTTTTCAAAACAGGTGATGATTTTATTTTTTGATCTTTCTGCAATTCTAGCTCAGTTTCAGCTGTAACATGTGGAACTTTTTTTGTATCCAATCGAATACGTTCTTGTTCTTTTCTTTTCAATGTTTCAATAATTTTCGAATCAGTCTTTGTTGTAATTTTTGTTGATTTATTTTTATTCGTTATTGTCGAAGATGTTGATGGAGTTGGTGATATTACTCTTTTTTTAATATTCTCACTAGTTTTGTTTAAAATTTTCTTTGTATTTTCTACTGATTTGCTTGTTTCTTTTTTGATATTTTCAGTATTTTCCTTAGTGTCTTTTTTGACGTTTGTTGACGTTTTAATGTTCTTTTTTTGTAATTCATTTTTTTCTTTTTTTGTTGTTGTTGTTATTGTTGTAGTTGTAGTTTCAGTTCGTGTACGTTCTAATTCTTTTTGTTTTCTCAACTGCATCAATTTTTGTTTAGCTGGTGATGTAAAATTTTCCCCCTTTTTCAATGTATGTGAACGTAATGTTCGTGGTTTAACAATATTTCTAGGCGTCGTTAAAATCAATTGTTTCATTTGTTGTCGTCTTGATTTCATTTTGTTACTCATAAACTTATTAGAACGTGTAATCCTGAAGCTGAAATAAATGAAATTTAGTGAAAATCAAGCATTTACCAAAAAAATGTTAACTCACTTGATTTCTGACGGTTTTTTTGGTCCTGGCGCTGATTTTTTGGCGACTTTAACTTTAGATAGAACAACTTTAGGATTCAATTTAGTTTCTTGTGTTGTTTTTGATGCAGGTTCATCATCTTCAGTTGAAGAATATTCAGACATTGAACCATCTTCACTTGCACTACCACTATCTTCATTATTTTTCTCAATTCTTTTAATAGGCAGTGTTTTCTTTTTCATATTATTTCTAAATTGTAATTCTCTCTGTATGAATCGTCCACGAAAACTTCGCAAACACATTTTCGGTTTAATTTGTGTCCTTAAAGTACTTTTTACAGTTTGTGTTGATACTTTTACATGTTTCGTCGACACAACGCTAACTTTAGCCGATTTATGTATTGTATTACTCGTAGTGGTACTTGCAGCACTTTTCTTTATTACAGTTTCAGTTTTCGATACGGAATTCGACCGTACTAACGTCTTATTAGTTTTAGTTTCTGATAATTTACTTATAGTAACAGCTCGAATCTTGGCCATTCTTTGTTCTTGATATTTCCGTCGTAAGGCTTGTAAAGCTAAAGCATGACGTCGTTTTTTATCCATTTGTTTACTAATAACGATGGGATCAGCTCGTTTTCGTACACCAAATGCAATAAATGGACGTTCAGATGAACCAGACGCCTTAGCAATTGCTGATGTATCAATTGGACCATTTTTTGGTGATTCACTTTTAATTTCATGCACTTGACCATTTGTATCGACAATTGAAGCTGTATTGAAAAAATTCAAATTCGGCGGTAGAATTGGCGTACCACGAAAACATAGAAATGTTAGAAAATCTTCTGTATTTGGTCGTTTTATTGGTAATAATTCAACAGGTTCAGGTATCACGTCAACTTCTTGCTTTTCAAGTTCTTTAACCGGTGTTATTACAGGACTATTGACATTGGAGCCTTGTGCAAACTTTCTTTGTGCATGCACCTTTGTCCTGTAAAACAATAACAATATAGTTTTTATGATAATATCAAGGAAACGATTGAAAATCTTACCTTTTGGGATTATCGTCAACTATAGGTGATGGACAATCTCTTCGTTTTCTTTTCATTTCAATGCGATTGATTAACATATTTTGAATTATTAACTATAAATACGATTGGAAATCAATGAAATATGGAGAGATACATTGTAAATTATTTATAAAACAATATGTAAAAATTTCACCTAACCTCTAAATCTCAAATTGATGTAATTGAAATTTTTTTAATTCAAAACCACTAAATTCGAATCTAAACTTCTAAATTCATGTCACTTTCACTTTGAAGACACGAGAATACATTTATTGTTTATTTTTTTTTTCAACAATTTTTAACCATAGGCTAGTGTTATTGTTAATAGCATGTCGGTAAAATAGAAATCTGCACAAGCAAATTGAGAATATTGTAAAATACTTAATTTAAGAATAAAAATAGATCAATCAGAGGATTTTGTTGAGAAAATTGTTATTTTATTATATTATTTGGATATTTTGAATACTTTTGTATATATAAATGCGTAATATAAGGAAGTTACGCTAATTTTAAATATTCCACTCCAAAATGGTAACATAAACAATTTTTTCCCCCAAAGTATAGAGCGCCATTTTCAATTCATAAATCTATTTGTTTTTTATACAGCACGTCCCACCAATCTAGCTACAGCTTTAGAATCGAGTATTGTCAAGAAAATTGATTATAAATAACCAATTATTCATGAATTTCAAAGTAAGGTACGTTAATGTGGTTTTAATTCGCTTCAATTATGAATAATTTGTTATTTTGAAAAAAGGAAATGAATCAGTTAATACAACCGCATTGATTAAGTTCTGCCAGACAAAGGTTAAAGTGAAAGTATTCATTTTCTTGCACAATTTGACATCAAATATTCATAATGAGTCCAAAGTACTTACGTTTTGGAACGATATATACATTTTCAATTGATTGATTCAAACAATGAGTACCTTTTAGATAGTGATTTATTCTCTAGGTATATCATTTTTAGAACAAATGGAATACAAAATATTTCTTTAGATTATCAGTCTTTTATTATAAGAAACATTGCTTTTAACGCAATTATCACAACTTTTCAATCGTTATTTTCAAGGAGATAAGTAGAAAATATATTCTATACCTCCTTGGTTATTTTGATGGGAATTTACGGTGTTTCCGACCAATGGTCCCAAGTCTTCATCAAATCGTATAGAGCTTGTCCTGGACTTTGTGTAGTTTGAAACTGTCGCGCCGCCATCAATTTATAATTTCGATCAATATAATTCATCTCGATACCTTTTTTCAACAGCAAATGAAAAGCCACAATTTGCGCTCTAGTCGGCAAATACGTATTGAAGGTACCAATAAACGAAACACCCAAGCTACGATTATTATAGCCGAATGTATGGGCCCCTTCAGAGCTCCATCCGCGCCCTTCATACGCCTCACCGTCACCCCCAATCAAAAAATTATACCCGATGTCCCACCAGCCGCGGCTTTCTATATGGAAGGTTTGGATCAATCGCACTTGCAATACACATTGGGCTTGCGATTTACAATTTGCAGAAGCCGTATGCGATACAATCACTAAAGGTACAGGAGTTTTTAGGTGGTTAGCAGGCTGAACGGGGGGTTGAGCCAGCCATTCCAAACGGCCAACTAGCTTCAATTTCGCATTAATTGTCGTATTGATTGTTGGATCTAAACAAAAAAAACATTATTATATCGTAATTTGTAAGGTTGAGTTGTTTTAGAATCAGTAATAATAATAATAATAAACAAAATAGTTGAAGGCCAACAATTCTTTATTATTTATTATGTTTGAATAAATAATTTTGAATAATTACCGATCGGTGCTGGAATCGGCTCGATTTTATCGTCTTCATCTCCTGAAGTTGTAGAATCAGGATCAGTCAATATTCCAACAGGACTATGTCTTGTCAATAGAACTATCATTAGAATTGCTAATGAGACCATCAAAATTGCAAGGAAACTGACTAGGATTACATGGTTTTCTTGGAAAAATCTATAAAACTTGTCGACTCCTATAAAAAAAAATTGGAATAATTTAAATGAATATAAAACATTACAATAACCGCTAATTTAACTCAAGGTTTTAATTGTTTGTTGAGGATTTATCGGGAGTTCAAATGTTGACTGATAAAGCCCTATTTAATTTTTTTTCAAATTTTTATAATTGTTGTAAATTAAAAAATCGATAAAATCATTTAAAATGGATCTGGTACAAAAGAAGGGGATTGACGTCAAGATCACCATCGTAATTCGGTTTGAAAGGCCGCAAATTGGAAAGTTGTTTTTTAAAACAATTAGGAAATTTTCATGTTCTCTACTCAACAACAATATTATTAATTTTATTTATTATAGATACCCTAAATAAATATTATATTGTTTTCTCAATAAAGTCAATAATATTATTGGTTTCGTTAATCTCTGATACCTTTAGGCAACTCTTCCTGTTGTTGTTGTTGTTGTTGTTTACCAGCGAAACTCGGATTTTGTTCATTTTTCAGAAATCCTAAATTATCTAATCCCGTCTTAACAGCAGCAGGATCTAGTACTATCTCACTTTGTTGTGTTCTATCATTATCAATATCACAAGGCACTATACCATTTGTACATAAAAACTGTTTTATAGTCACTGGTCCTTCATAAAATGTTCGATTACCGAAATGAACATCACTCGAATTAACTACCGATACATTACCGAACGGCGGTAATTCATTTTGATTGTTATTCAAAGCAATTACACCATCACAATCATTATCATTATCATCATAATGATCATCATCAACGCACGTCGTTGATACAGTACTGCATGTTTCTAAGTTGAAATCATCGGTTTCTTGGATTTTGGGCGATGATTGATGGGGTATTATTGCGCGTGCATCTGTTGATACCATTCCTGCTAATTTTAAACATTTAATTATAATTTTATCGGATTTAATTAAATTATCAATAGCAGGATTGTAATTGATTAGGAGGATAGTGAACGACTGATATTCTGCGCAATGTTTTTGTTGAAATTCCTTGGAGTTGCCGTGTTTTGAATAATGTTATTAATAATCCAGTAGCGCAACATACAATTAAGTCAATCAAAAACTTAATTAATATTATTATCGGAAATTCGATAAAAATAAGACACAAATCACGACAATGATTGTTTAATTTTCAACGAATAGTTCTAGATTATAAACAAATATTCATATTAGTGAACATTTCACTTAAATTTAATAATTCAACAATTAACACTCCGTCACTGATTTTTTATAATTAAGCTACAAAGTCGACTGACAGGTTTTATAATTACCTTAGCGATTTTTCAAATATATTTTTTTTTCTTTACAATAATTCCAAGAAAATTTCAAAGTCAGTATAGTTTTTCCGGCGAAAAATGCCGCCATTTTCTAATAATTCTATAAACATTTCCACCAGGACTTAGAGTTGGTGTTGTTTGATTGTGACAGACTATCGTGTAATTTTCAGATAATTTCCCCAAATCAACCCCTTGTTTCAATAAATTTTCAGTAGTATTGATAATTCTTTCTGGTAATTCCTCGATAACGTAATTACCAATAAAACTGATGGCGATTGAATTATTTCGATTGAAATTGATTAAATCCCAACCGCGTCCTTCGTAGATATTTCCATCGCCGCCAATTAGAAAATTGTATCCGATTTGTGAAGTATTACGATTCGATATGTGATAGAAATGAATTGATGATACAATCTCTAAACATTGTTTTATAT
Source organism: Stenodera caucasica (assembly GCA_037414795.1). NCBI lineage: Eukaryota > Metazoa > Arthropoda > Insecta > Coleoptera > Meloidae > Stenodera > Stenodera caucasica. The sequence goes on from JAZBGZ010000048.1 coordinate 70,186, forward strand.
TATAACAGGAATTTGTTGCAGTATGTGAAATTATAACTAGATCAGTTGGATGTTGTAAAATTTCACGATTTGAGTATTTTTGATTGTTTAAAAATTGATTATCAATGAATCGAATCGTTTGATTTGACGGAACAAAATCGGTTGTATCGTCTTCAGTTTCTTCGATTGTTGTCGAATGAATTATCAGGAATAATCCACCGAAAATTATTAAACAAAATATTACAAGAAATATAAAAATTAAGGGTCGTTTTATATGCTCCGTCATTATAAATTTCACAAATGGTGCAGAACGATAAATTCGTCCAGTTGAAACTGGAATAAACATATTTTTTTTTGTTTAATTATTTTTAAGATATTTAATCAATTTTTATTTGATTTTAAATGAACTTACTGTGTTCATTCGATGTGAATAGGTCAAGATTATCAGTTGAAGTTGTTTTTAGTTGAAACATTGCTAGACATTAACTGTATAATTATTGGTTTTATTAAATTTTTCAATTTCCAAATTTATCATTTTATTCTCACGAGACCAGAATCTGGCTGGATCAAATTTTTATGACTATCAATCCAGAATCCTCCTCCCAATTCAATTAGATTATCATTATTATTATTAGAAAATTCCGAAAATTAATATCAATAAATGCTTATCAAAAATGACAATTTCATTGTAAATTTTGTAATTAGTAATTATTATTATCAATGAAGTAATTATTTATTGAAATTTAGTTAGCAACGTATTGGATTTCAGGGGATCTATTAAAATTTTGAAAAATACCTTTTTTTGAGCGGTTTATAGATGTCCTAAGAACGAAATAATAAAAAATAAAATTATTCGATTCTAAATATTGTGGCGTCTTTATGCAAATTCTTAGCCCTTAAATATCAGGATAGAGAGTTTATGATTGATATTGGGTCTAAATCCTAAACTTATTTTCTTATTTTCCCTCCTTCATTATTAAATAATCACGCTCCTACTTTTACACAATGGCAAAATGCAGATAGAGATGGAAATAAATTTTTGAAAATAATGCAGCTATAAATTTTAATTTTATTTATTGTAAACCGTTATGTTGTGACCTTATCGACAAAATTCTTCTCATAATAGGAATTTTATTTTATTTCCATGGTGACTGGTTGGAAATTCCGTTTTCTCTCATTGACCGTGATTAAACCAGTGGCGTGCTTTCAATTTATTGATAAATCTATAATTCTCCAACTTATTAATAATCCCATAAAAATAAGTTCAAAAAAACAAATATTTATTTGATAAAATCTATTTATTGATCACAATAACAAAAGTGAAAATTCTAAAACAATGAGATCATTTTCATTTATGTTCTAACACAAAATTGGTTAATATCAGGATAAAATAATCAAAGATAAGATAAAAAACTGTTTTATTTACAAAATATAATTAATTAATAGAAAATATGAATTACTTCAACCATAAATTTTTTGACTAGAATCGACAATAATTCCTATATTTTTTTGAAAAACCAAAACTATGAAATTGGCACAATTTCTGGTGAGAAATGTGGCCAATTTTTGATAACTTTATAAACATTAACCCCCGGACTTAATGTAGCAAACGTCTGATTATGTCCGACAATTTTATAATTTTTATCTAATTTATTATGTTCAACCCCTAAATCCAGCAACATTTTAGCACATTCAATCATATTACCATCTAATTCATTGAATAAATAATTACCAATAAATGAAATACCAATTGAATCGATACCATGAAAATTACGATAGTCCCATCCACGACCAACGTACACATTACCATCGCCTCCAATTAAAAAATTGTACCCAATATCCGGTGAATGATAATCGTTCATGTGATATTCTTGAGCAGATTTGACACGTGACGAACATTCTTTGATTGTATCACAAAAACCTTGAGCCGTATGAGAGATAATCACTAGAGGGGTTGGAAGTTTCAAAGGTTTCAATCCGGGTTGTGCCGGATAACCACCCCATACTTTTCTAGTTAGAATCTTGTGCGATCCCAATGAAGAATCATTATTGTGATTTTCATCTTCAGGAAGTGGCTTATTAGTTGTTAACATCACAATTGTTGCAATTATGCCGAATAAAATAATTAAAATTAAAGAAACTCCACCATATTTCACGTATTGGTTGCTGAAGATCAAGGTAGTTTTCTGCGGAGGATGCGTTTCAGTTGATGCACTTTCAGACTTTGTTAGTTTTGCTGGAATTTAATAAATATTATAATTAGATTCAATTTGTTGGTAAATGTACCTGTTCGCGGTAAGAAGTCGGCCCTTTTTCGATATCGCGACGAATTAACTCTAATTAACTTCATTAAAATTATTGCATTTTATTGTAAAAATATTGATAAAATTAACAACGTCTCGTTCAGAAAACAGCTACACCTTCACTGATGACGATATGTGTATGTGTAATGTAAACATTTCTATATTCGTTACATGTTTTGATAGAAATCAACTTGATGAAAATATATACGTCTTTCAACGTTTCCAAAAGATAATAGATTCTTATTAATATTTTAACAAATTCGCCTTATTTTTTTATAATCAAAATACGTGGAAATGCTCTCTCAAAAAATTGAAGGTCGGTGTCTTAATTGATTTATTATTACAGGTAGATAAACTATAAATTATCTCTTGTTGAATAAATTTAGGGATGCTTACGATTATTGTCAGTTTCGATAGCCGGTGTGCCATTCTGAAAAATCGTAATGGGTCCGTTAAAATGCGTTACAGGTCCTATGATAACATCACTAGAATTTTCTATGTTCATAGCCACATTATCGAATTGTACAATTTTATTATGAATATCAGTTTCTTGTAATCCAGTTGTAATACAATTAATATCGTCATTACCATCATGTAACATTATTTCAGATGTACCGTTTTTCGAGGGATTAACACCGCACATTTTCCACTTTATTTACAACAAATCTACGTTTTTTTATCACTCGAAAAACAACAGCACATCCTCAATTTATTGTTGATATAATGAAATGACAGAGAGAAACTATTTTTTTTTTCAATTTAATTATAGCAAACATATCAGGATGTTAACCAACAGAGATAACAATCCTTAGTTATAGTCGTTATAATAATTTATTGTGTAATGAACTGAATAAATGTTGAATGAAACAAGTCGTTTTTGGTGGGGAATACCATACAAATTCTATTCTTTAGTATTCAATAAATATTTTATTTTCTGCTAATATTTTTTATAACTATTATTAACATATGGGTTTGGGTAATTCACAAGAGATTTTCCTGAATTCATCACAAAATTCACGTGTTTCAAAATTTAATTGTTGGAAAATTCACATTTTAGAAATAAGCGCTAATTCTATAGACGGCGTTTGCGAATATAATCGTTAATTGTAGCCGCTACAACTAGAACTATAATACATAATTAAAGATTCAGTGGAAATTACAATTATATTAATTTGAATATTATTGCATTAATTGAATATTCCTTATATTTTTAAGTGTGAATTATTCTAGAAATTGTGGACTTTCATATATAGGAAACTGTAGTCGTAAGGTAAGAGTGATTGTAACCACTTCCAGTTTTTGACATTTCCCATTTTTTCATTTGTTTATTTAAAAACGATGTAATTTTTTTAAAAATTTTGTTGAAATTCATTGATAAACCCATCGATTCAAACTCTCAAAACGTAAAATGTCATCGAATCGTAAAATTTTGCAAGCAGTCCGTCGTAATGGTACAAGTTCGAATAAAATTAATTCTAACCGAATCTGTCCATTTATAAATAATAGAAACGATATCAATGATAATAATAATAATGATAGACGTGGTGAAAAACGTAAAAAGAATATTGCAAATGATCGATTGAAACGATTACGAATGGCCTTAACTGACGATGTTGATAAGCAATCTCAAAATAGAAGTGATCCTCCAAATTGTAATGGATCAACATCTAATTCACAAAATGATAAAAAAACTATTAATAAAAGTGCAAATGACCGATTGAAACAATTACAAACAACACTAAAGAAAAGTGTCAACAATTTACGTAATAAATTCAATAAAACTAAACCTGATAAAAAACGTCATGCTGAAGCAACCAATAGTTGTGATATTGACGAGAAAAAACCAAATTTATCAACACAAGAAACTGTTTTTGGTTTTGCAACATCAACAGTTGGTTGTTTCAATTTCCGTAAAACTCTGGATGGTTACTCAGGAGAAGATTATATCAAATCTTTGAGAAAATTCGCGCAACCTACTATAGATTCACAAAAAAATAATGACGATTCAATGGAATGGATTGTGAGACTTCATATTTATAATTTGTATAACTTTTTCTTAATGATTTCATTATTTCAGTGTTCAGATAATGACGATGCTACTTGTATTGTACTTCCCGATTCTTCCTTTGATTTATCTTCGAAGTTGTACATTGTGGTTGATACGAACATCCTTTTATCACATCTGGAAACTATCAGATCCATCATAGAAACTAAAAATTCTGGTAAATTGATAATCAAGTCTTAATTGAAACTAACAATTTTAAAATTTAGATCCTCCGATTCCTGTGATCTATATACCATGGATTGTTGTTGAAGAGTTGAATTATTTCAAAGAGAGTTGCTTGAGACGTAAAGCACAAGATGCAAATAAATTTATTTCGAGAATCTTACAAGAAGAAAACGAACGTCTTATCGGTCAAAGCATTGAAGAAGTTTGTGAACAAAAAAATACTGGTAAATCGGCTGACGATAAAATTATGGCTTGCTGTCTACAAGTGAAAGATAAATACAAAAATATGGTCAACAATTTTAATTTAATTATAACAATTTCAATAATTATTTTTGATTTTATAGGTTTTTATAACTAACGATATAAATCTGAAAGTAAAAGCTCAATTTTCGTCGATTCCAGTCTGTTCATTTGAAGATATTATTGGAGAAATATCTAAACCAACAAAACCAAATAAATTTCAACAAATCTTAAATAAAATGACTTATTTATGTGCCACTATTATACGTAAAGCAGCTCAAGACGCTTACGGTAATGTTTGGAAAGATATGGATATGTTGAAAACGTCTCCACGTACTGTGCAACAATGTATAGAAATTTTCAGAAAGTATTGGTTCACAATATTTGAAGACCTCGTACTCAAGCAGTTTATGAAAGCTATTGAAGACTTATCTGATTTTTTGAGTAAATTTTGTTTATTATTTGTTATTCATCAATAATTAGTACTTATTTTTTTTATAGATTCAGGGAATAATAATATCAATCAACTAGTCATATTATGTATCCGAATTTGTGTTTATTTGAAGGATATTAATAATAGTAGTGATTTGGTTGAAACTACTATACGTGAGATCAATCAAATTAAAGATAGAAGTTAAATTATACAGCTTATCGTTGTCGTTTTTTGGATAGATATATAGTTCGTTTTTTGTTTGAAAAAATTTCAAGTATTATATTTGAAAATAGTTCATATTTTTGTGTTATTATTATACTTTTTCATACAATATACTCATTTTTATACTTTGAATTTATTGTAAACCAAAATCCAACAATAAAGCCAAAATTGCAGATCTTCAGATCACCATCAATAATTTCATCTATTCGCTTTCACGCTCGATAATCTGTATAGATCTTTCAATTATCCAATGTTGGTACTTCTTGATAATTAAAGGCTGTTTTCCGCGAGTGAACGCTGACTCTAACTGACAGAAGCTCCTTTGATTACGTTTGTAATCAAAGTATTTTTCTCTTGGAATATAACGTATGATGTATGTATATATTCTTTATATCGAAGTTTTCCTCAAATAATTAAAATTTCGTTTAATTAATATTAATTACAGTTGTTGTTGGTGATCACCAGAGTCGATGTTAACGTTTAGAGTGCGTAAAGAATATATTGTCAAATTTTGACATCTGTCGAAAAACGTCTTTGGTGACTCACTTTTATAAATTATCGATTGAATTAATTCAACATTTAATAATTGTTTTATCACTAATTATTTTATGGTAAATTTTTTCTTGTTCAATATTGTCTTACGTTATCATAAATTTTGTTTATTGTTATTGTGAAAATATTTATATTTTATAGTTATAGAAGAAAAACAATAGCGATAATGGAGAGTTATTCTTATCAAAATGGGGCTCAGAATAGAGAACAAGATTTCCAAAAATTAGCTCAAACAATCGGCACTAGTATACAGAAAATATCCCAAAATGGTATTCTATTAAATTCTTTTATAAATAATTCCTAATTAAATTTAATTCCAGTTTTGTCGATGCAACGGATGGTTAATCAAATCGGCACACATCAGGATTCTCCTGAATTGAGAAAACAATTGTAAAATCCATTATTCTCCCGGTAAACTAATTATATCAGTTATTATTGAATTGTAGGCATTCAATCCAGCATTATACTCAACAGCTAGTCAAAGATACAAATGGCTACATTAAAGACCTCAATGCTATATCTCCGTCCTCATCGCAGTCTGAACAAAGACAACGTAAAATGCAAAGAGAGCGATTACAAGATGAATTTGCAACAACTTTAAATATGTTTCAAGCGGCTCAACGCAGTACCGCCCATAAAGAAAAAGAACAAGTTAAAGCTAAAGCCCAAGCATACGGTGATCATTTCCTTGGTAGTTTCAAAAAAGACGAACAATTGATTGAATTACAAGATAGCAGTACAGCAGGTACAGCACGACAACAAATACAATTACAAGAGGAAGCCGAATTGAGAGATTTACAAGAACAGGAACAATCAATCCGACAATTGGAGGTGAATTTTATTATTTATCTGTAAAAATGTGGTGATTGAAATTTGTTGATTTTAGAGCGATATAAATGATGTCAATCAAATATTCAAAGAATTAGGCTCTCTAGTTCACGAACAAGGCGAAACAATTGATAGTATTGAAGCTAGTGTTGAACGTACGGATGAATATGTGCGACAGGGTGCCCAACAATTACATGAAGCGAGCAATTATAAAAATAAAATTCGAAGGAAGAAATTTATTTTAGCATTAATTGGTGGTGTTATTTTATCTGTGATTATTATCATTATAATATGGCAAACTTCAAACTAAATTTTAATCTATACTCATCATACATTTTTGAGGGAAAAATAATATAGAGAGAGAGAGATATTGAATAATCTATTTTGAGGAGTATTGTAGATATTAATACAAACAGAATAACTCTAATATAATATGATTGATTTAATTAAAATAGATTAGATTTCATTTTTAGTGCCAATTATTTTAATCTTTGTCCAGTGAAACAATTCACACTTTATTATTTATTGTTTATATCATCAGTTCTTAATTTAGTTGTATATTTTGATTAAACGATTCTAATCGTCCAAATTGTACAGTTTTATGTTATGAGAAGAGAAGCTTTCTAATTCCGAATAATTCTGTTAATTGTGATATACGAGCTAAAATTACTGCTATTAATGAGTTTCAAAGGAGTCGTGCTATATTAAAGAACAGATTGCAAATTATGTAAGTATAAGATTATTGTTATTGTTTAATGTATTATAATTATTTGTATTCGTATTGTAATATAAAATAAATAAAGAAATAAATAAATAAGAGTTAATTCAGACAAGATGTTTGTAATTATAATTTGAATTTCGCGCCGTAATTAATAATGGTACACGATGGAAAATGTTTTGAGTTTGTTGGAAAATAATTAAAAAACTCAATTATTTCTTTTATTATTAATTGTTGTTCAATTTATTGATTATTTGAAATTCATATTTTTTTGTTGAATTAAAGTCTGTCAAAAACGTCAAACTAGTGTCAAAAAATTAGGTTAATTTGCGGTACGTCAAGAATAAAAAAGCTCCAGATTTGCCATTGATTTCTCAAATTAATTGACAAATATTTACATAAAAAGCCCACTAATTAACCTAATTATCAATCAAAACAATGTCGTCTCGTGTTTTACGTAAATTACAAAGCGACAAAGATATTGTTGACGATATATCGGATCCGGAAAATGATGTTCCTGTTAGTGGTGGAGCTCGACGAAAACAATTAAACATCAACAGATACGATTTGGTACGATTCTTTAATTGAACTATTCGTTAAAATATTGATAATTATATTGTTTGATAGTTGAATCAACAATCTCATTCCGAAAGTGAAGTTAAGGAAGATGATAATGAAACAGAAGCTGCAAAATCTTGTGAAGGCGATACAAGTCATGAAGTTAAGCGTAAAAAGAAGAAAAAGAAGAAAAAATCCGGGAAACATGTAAATACTCAACGTAGCAGTGAAGATAATGCTGATGTGAGATTGATTTTTTTGCATTACAATCGTATAATTGTCGATATTTTAGATTGACGAAGTTGAGCGATCGGTGCGTGAAGTTAATCGATTGTTAGGTGAAAATCAAACGCCTAGATTAATACAAACACATCCCGATTCTAGGCCAGAAAAACATCTACAAACTAGAAACGTATTATCAGTTCAACACAAACATCTTAATCCAAATAACGAATTGAAGCGGATATTTGGGTCGAAAATTATTCAAGCTGAACAGTAATTGGAATTGAAAATTCCAATATATTATATTTAATTTTTTTTATGTTTACAGTAAAAGGAGGGCTCGTGGTGGTGGCCGGGGCCACATCAAGGCTACATGGATGGTAACAAGTAAAGATAATTGGCCACAAGTTGGAAAATCAGGAATATCGATGTCATTAGTTGAAACTAAACAAGGCATTCAATATTTCACATATGAACATAGTCAAAGTTATCGACAAATACAGCATCGATTTCTAGAAGCTATAGAAAGTCTGAATCCAGATCGTATTGTTGCTATTATAAATGAACGTCCTTATCATATTGATGCTCTAATACAATTATCTGATTTATGTAAATTGAGCGAAGATCTGGCTATGGCTGCGGAATTCGTTGAACGTGCACTATATTGTTTGGAATGTGCATTTCATCCATTATTCAATGTGGCACAAGGCAATTGTCGACTGGATTATCGTCGACAAGAGAATCGTGCATTGTACATTACAATGTTTAAGCATTTGATCTTTGTTGGTGGCCGAGCATGTTGTCGTACATCATTAGAATTTTGTAAATTATTATTATCATTAGATACAGATGGTGATCCGTTAGCTGTCAAATTAGCTATAGATTTTTATGCTATACGTGCTAGAGAATATGAATGGTTGATTAATTTTTGTCAAGAATACGAAAATTCCAAAAATTTATCACAATTACCGAATTTTGCATTTTCCTTAGCTTTAGCTAATTTTTATACAAGTAAAGGTGATACAACTAAAGCTGATACATTATTACAAGATGCTTTAATCATGTTTCCCGGTGTTTTAATGCCACTACTTGAAAAATGCTCAGTTCAAATCGATAACAGGGTATCAAGTCACAAATTCTTTTCATCAATCAACGACCAAAAGTATCAACAATTCAATTTATTTTAATCAAGATTTTTATTTATTATTTAATTTTACAGACAACCACCAGCTTTATCTCAATTAATCCAGCTATACGTCAATCGCAGTTATCACATTTGGAAGGACGGTGATTTAATGCATTGGCTCGAACGTAATGTCAATCAAGTCTTGGACAGAGTCGATGGGAACGATCCAATTATCAAAGAATACGAATGTAAACGTGCTAAACGTTATCAAGGACCTCTGCCGAAAAGTATAGCCAGGCATATTATTTTATCCGATATAAAAGGCTTATCACCAGTTCTAGAAGTATAAACTAATAATTATTGTAATATTTTTATATCAATTGCTTGGAAATTTTCAGGACGTTAATACCCCAATTTTGAGTTTTGATCCATTACCGCCGAAAGATTCAATCAATATTTATACAAGAATCCAACGACCTATATCAACAAATACTAGTTCGATTCCTTTAGGTGTTTTCTTTAGATCGATTCTGCCCAATTTTAATCCAAACGAAATCGCCCAAGAATTAGTAGAAGCGTAAATCGATATTATCCTAAATAATTTAAATTATTAACAAAATTGTTTTTAGTGGTAGAGAAGAGGATGGAGCTAGAGCTTTACCGGAGAATAACGGCAATAACGGTAATGATTTACGTAGAAGTGTTGAATCGTTAGTAGGAGCTATGCGAGATTTACTGAATAATATTCGACCAGAAATGGAAATTCCTAATGACGCAGATGTAGATGAAGATTACGATGACTTGACGTAAATTTTCTTAGACAATATTACCCATTATTGTTGGTCTCTTCTTTAAATGTTTATTATTATGAGTGTAATTATAAAGAGATGTATCACTAAGCTTTTGAATTAAACAGAACTATAACAGATTAATTCATCATATATTAAGTTATAGAGATTACATTTAGATAGAAATAGGCTCAATTTGGTTATTTAATTATCTACGACCACATCCGCCGCCTCCACATGGACTTCGACGTGGGGGACGATAATTGGATGACGGGCCTGCACCCATCAAAGGGTTAAAATCAGCTCTAAATGAACCATCTTTCTTATCAGAATTATTTCCCAGAACATGTCCTGCTTCACCGCCGTATTGTTCCAATAATTGTTGTCGTTTCCTTTCTTCTCTCTATTATAAATTAGATTATAATCATCCAATAAATATTACGAATCAAAATTGAGTTACCTCTAGCAATTTTCGGTCGTATTCTTCCGATTTTTCGTTATATTTCTTCTGTAATTTGTCTACGAATTGTTGTTGAGCTTTTTGACGGGCCATGAATAAATCTGGATCTAAAATTGAAACAACAGTTGTATAATTATATTGAAAATTTCTAGAACCTACTCTTATGATATTTTGCGGCATATTCCTGCTCGAATCGATAATTCCGATATTTCTCCAACCATGGAGTTAATGTTTTATTCAGAATAACACCAATTATTATACAAAATATCAATAAATACCAGCCGTAATTTTCCAAATAGTAAATAACTGGAAACAGATGTTGGAATTTTGTTGAATAACTATGTATTAATCTTACTAGTGTCTAGGATATTCCATTCTGGTTCTTCATTCTCTATAAAATCCATATTTTTAAGATTAATTTCTAATCCAATTGCTCAAATAATACAAGAAATTAATGAAAACTGCTACATCAACTTTCACAACATTACTGACATCTGTCAAAAATGCAAATATACTGTCAAATAATTGTCATCCAATGAGATCTTTCCAAATCAGGAAATCAAACTGCGCGCGATTCAAACTTTTGTATAAATAAATAAACTGGTTTCTTTAATGGAAATTTATTCTGAATTAATTACAATTTTTTACAAGTTAATTAAAATAAGTATAATCATCAGTTAACGAAAATTGAGAATGTTATCATTAAGCTCGATATATCTAAAAATCAATAAACATAGTAATAGACCCAGTAACCCAATCCAAAAATATCACAGCTAAATTACTAATTATTTACAAAACATTATTATTATTAATATAAAATTTAAAACGTGATAAAAATTAGCTACGATCTTAGACCCATGCCATTTATCATAATATTGGCAAGAGCATTTCGACGTTTCCTCCAAGCGCCCATACCTTGGGCATGGAACTGCAATTGAGTGTACCAAGTTTTCGTCTGTTCCTCATCTTCGGCCTAAAATCCAAAATTAATGAAACAACTTCTAATAAGTTTATTAATTATCAACCTTAAAAATGAAGGTGTCTTTGCCTAAAATCTCTTGTACTTCAAAGTAACTTTGCCAAGCTGGATCAGCTGCTACAACGCACCGGTCCAAGTACAGAGGTTCTCTCAGAAGCGAGTACCGTCCATTTTTGTCCCGGACTAACAATAGAGCAGCCTCTCGTACCGGGGAATGTCTTGAGAATACCAAGCAATTGTCTTCATTACGTTCTGAACGAGTCGTTGTAACCTGAATTGTAACAAAAATTAAGCATTATCATTTATTTTAATTGACTAGTCCAACTTACTTTGCCGTTAATAACTAATAGAGCATTAACCGGAGTCAATTTGATTGTTCTGCCTTTACGCCAATTATTATCCGTTGGTTGCGTAAACAACAATTTACCTTCAAGGGCGAATTTAGCTTCATCATGATTCCATTCAAGTACGTCAACAGCCAATTTTCTCAATTTAATATTAACTAAGTCCATTTCAGTACTGGATCGTCGTCCTGAACTGGAACCAATCCGTCTCCACAACTTACTCGGAACATCTTTTGTTTCGGAATTCATATGATTCAAGTGCAACTCGATTTTATGTTGGGCCTCCTTTAATTGCTCCCTAGTTCCATGATGGGACGGGGTGACTTTGTACAATCGCGCCAATAATAGAGGATATTTGGTGACCCTTTGGACCGGCACCATGAGGAACGAATTCAAATTCATCCGTCGCAATAGCGTATTTTCCATTTGTGAGACCTTTAAAAATATCCGCAACAGCTCTTTGTCTTTCTCTAAACTAGCTAGAAGTAGACTGGCGGCTCCTTGACGGATACAATAGGTTTCGAATCCGTGCAGCATGGGGGCCGCTTCTAAAAATAGTTTCCCTATATTTACGGTTAATAGATCTTCATCACCTTGTTCCAAAGCGATTTCGACAGCATCGCGTAATTTTTCAGCAAGACTCTGGCTATTTTCCAATAGTTCTTCAACATTGAGAAAAATCGCCGATAATTGATCCGGTGTCAATAATCCAGCTACTAACATCGGCTGATAGAATTCTTCTAGAATTATTTGTAAATCCCTGCTGTATTTCTCTTCAGTCTCAACGATTTCTGTTATAATTTCTTTACGTTCAGATCGTTTTTTCAGACATTTTCGACAAATCAACGGCTCATTTTCTACCGGATTCTCGATTATAGTTTCACAATCTTCACAATTTATCGATGGTTCTTGTTTGATTCGGTATTTACTCAAAGAACTTTTGCTAGTTTCTGAACCAACTCCGGAATCGTTTCGTTCAACTTCTGCAGCTTTTTGAAATGTTGCTTTATCATCAATTATCGAATTGGACATTACTAAAGAATTATCTTCGCTCGAATCACTGACTGTACTCATTTGGGAGACTCGATTGTTGTCTTCTTCTGTTGTAGTTTCAGTATTGCTGAAGTTGTAATTGTAGTCTTCTTGGACAATGCCTCGTTCTTTGGCATCTACTAGATAGCTGAGAATGTCGTACTTTGATGCTCCTTCGAATATGGATCTGGAAAATTTTGATTAATTATGGGTGAATTTTTAGAAAATTTCTGATACCTTGTAGTGTATTCCTTGTCTAAATGTATATCATCAAGAAGACTAGAAGGCGGTGGATTCGTTGGTAGTGGCGGTGGAATTTCGATTTCTTCATAAATCGGATCAGGATTCACTTTGATGCTTTCATAATGATGATCGTCATTTTCTGCAACTTCAACAATGGCCGAATCGGCGAGCAACTCATAAAATTTCGTCCTATTCGCCAACTCTTCTTCAGTCACCGAACTTCTATTGCTGTGATCAGTGTAACATTCAGAACTGGCATCCATTAATTCGTATTGAGTTGAGGAGCTGTGCTCTGAATTGATATCATCGCCCGTTATTTCGTAATTGCACAATTTCATTAGACTTTCTTCTAAATTTTTATTATTCCTATCTTCGATTTGGGAAATTTCCAATTTTTCTAGATTTGATGGTTCGTTGGTTTTCTTCTTGCGTTGTCGCCTAGGCACATCTGATTTACCACAGACATGAGGGACCAAATTCCTTTTAACAGCTTCAACTGGATCTTTCAGCAGTTCTTTCAGAACATCCGACGTTGGTATACTATCTTCATTGAAACTATCTAAAAGTTTATTGTTTTTCATTTTAAAATCGTACAGTTCGTAGGTTTTCTCATCATCCTTATCTTCACAACTCTTCTCGTGATTAACTTGGCTCTTCAGATTCGCATCGAATTCTTCATAGTCTTTACAAATTTCTTTGGGTGTTTCTCCACTAGTTTCAGCTATATTAAAATCGCTGGTAATATAAACCGAGCTAGATGTTCTTTTATTATTTTGATTTACATCAATACCGGTATCCTTAACAACTACTGATGATTGATAAAGCGGAACGTCATCGTTCACATTCACAGTTGAATAGCAATCGTCTCCTGTTATCATGATCGATGTTTTCCTTTGAGGATTCTCCAAGACTGAAATTGTTTGGACGTTTATCGTATCATCAGTGAATTGATTTTTGATTTGTAGTTTATGTACAGCAGCCTTCGGGGCACAAATTTGGACAACCGTTTTATTATTATTATTATTATTAT
>JAZBGZ010000048.1:84533-99094 GCA_037414795.1 Stenodera caucasica
ATATTTATCATTGGCTGTTTGTTATTCGAACGTTTTCGCGGAGGTGCCGATGGAGGAGTCTCAGTAATTGTCTCGTCTTGTTGTTTTTGATCGATCCGTATTCTTAGATTTAGCGCCTTCAAAGATTCGGTGCGTCCAACAAATTTAATTGGCTCAACGTTATCATCAAGATGTGTACATTTCGGCGGATTAATTTCAGTTTTGGTTTGTTCTTCGGCGATTTCTTTCCACGTTTTTTCTTTCACAACGGTTTCCAGTGGCGGTAGAGGTGGCGGTTGTTGTGGCCGTATCGGTGTTGGGCTCTTTTTGCGTGTTCTCGATATTAAGCCGTCTAATCGTTCCAGATCTTTTTCTGAGAAAGTTATTTTCAAATTGTTTCGTGTTCGCGGCAATCTTAAAGCCATCGTGTCGTGGAAGACGACTTTGTTTGGTTCGTGTTTGAATCGCTCACTGACACTCCGACGTAATTTGCAGGTTTTTGGGATCTCGACAGGCTTCGGCTTCTCAGAAATCGACTCAATTACGATTTCTATCGGTTGTTCTTCGACTATTTTCTCGATGTTTTCATGTTGGACGGCATTATTTTCCAATTGCTCAATTTGTTGTTGGTTGCCGATTTCGTTTTCGTTCTCGACCAAAAATTGCACTTTTTTCCTGGGCGTATTCGCAGTGGGCATCGGTAGGTAAAAGTACGACGACCCACTTCTTGCCGGCGAGGGGCTCTGCTCGCGGCTATTCGAATCGGTGTCACTGAAAGTTGTTGCACGTTTTTTCAAAATAGATTTGAACCGGTTGGATTCAGATTCCTTTTCGTTGATGACTTTTTGCTGTTGTTGATCCTCTTTGATCTCTCGATATTGATACTTTTTCGTATCGACATCCTCATATTCCGTATCATTCGATAGGACATCTTTCGGACGTACACGTATTCTTTGGCCATTCACTAAAGTCACACTAGAATCTCTAATATCCGATGATATTAATTCGTATGGATTAATATCGCATTCTAGAATCGATCGACGTCCCGATAATGATTTATACGATTCAACTTGACTTGATTTCTGTCTAGATGAACTGTAACTTCTCGTTTCGTTCGATTTATTCTTGTTTGGTGAAATAGAACGGCCGCGAAACTGACTAGAAGTTTCAGATGATGAAGACACTGATAGTCTCGAACGTCGCATCAAATCGTATGGATCAGTTGGCAATATCGAGGGTCGTGTTGAGGAACTTACACGCATCGTACCGGCACGAAGAGGTGTTGTTGTTGTTGTTGTCGATGATGTTGTTGGATAACATCGTACTGTACCAAATTTGGTTGTATCGCCTCCAGTTAATGGTAATCTTGTACCTTTGCATTTTTTGCAAGTTGTCGGTGATTTTTTATTTGATCGTTTCGTTCCATTCAAATAATCGGTACAAGAACATAGAACTAAAGCCGGGGCCAGGAAGAGACCTGGGGCGCGGACACTGCCATAAAGCCATGGATCGGCGTAGCGCATGGACCGCGACAAGGCACTCTCGCCCTCTTCGGATGAAGACCACGGCTTCTGGGGTCCGTCAGGCTGCGGAGAATGTGTCTTGAAAATAATTTTTGATATAAATAATCAATGATTGTTACCCTTAAACCGTACGAATACACGGCATCAGGCGGGGTCGTGGGAAATCGTCGCATTGCATGACTAACGACCACAGCCATGGACATCTATACTCGATGGCATTACTATAAACATATAAAAAATCGAATTAATTTTCAATAATTAGCATAAAATAAGTGTAGAAAATCGAAAGTTTCCAATAGTCGGTCGCAAATCGTCTGTGTTGCGGTTTTTAGCTCGGCAACTTTTCAATTGAAATACAAAAAAGATGCTCTTTTTATCATTATTATTTTATAAAAACTTGAACGATTAACCAATGAAACGCTTATTATCTTCGATACTACCTCGTCTATAATTCGTGACGAATTACTTTATAAAACAAAAATAAATTAATCGATAAGATTAATGTTGGGAGAGATTTCAACAATCGAAACTGTTCGTTAACAGGTCAAGCCTGTAATTAAATCGAAAGCTAAATTGACCGTTAGATCTCGCTGAAAATCACTCAAATTGTACAAGCGTGTATTCGCAACATTGGAGAATCTTCACTATTCAAATTGTAAAACTTTTCCCTATGGTTTCAATCTAAAAATAGATTCAGTTAAAAAAAAAACATGTTGATTAAAATGCAAATTCGGGTACGCAACTAGAGGCGTGTTTAGAAGATGATTGTCTTTCATAAAATCACTTTCGCTGGGATCCTACCAAATATTCAGATGTACAATAAACAAAATATACAAACAAAATCGCCTTAAGTGATTGATTCAACTTGAAGCTATCGAAATCTCTCTTTATGAAACCGACATACTTACCCACAATCAGGTTAGCTTCTTCATCACCTATTGATATCTCCAAGAAAAGTGACAATATTTGTAATTTTTTTCAAATTTCTCTCACAACAAGTGAAATAAATTTTGAACTATAAGTCAAGAGCAATGATTGACATTGTTGACACTTTTCCAAACCGATTAAATTGAATATTTGTAATTCAAATGTTGGATGTTTAAAAGGAATGGATATGAAAAATTGTAAATTTATGAAGATGTTCGACTAGAACAACCGGTATTATTAATTTTCTATTAGTTATAGGTGAATAATTGTGAAAAACAACCTTGTCAACAAATGTGAAGAAAAAATTAATTATAATCGCTGGAATTGAAAGATTAACTGCGGAAAATTAATCGGCGATCCAGTGAAAGGCAAATTTACCGAATTAAATGAAATCATTTGAAAATATTTATCCAAAATTAGAGAAAGTGTAACAATTAAGTCGGATTATTATTGCTTGGAAAGCAACAACAGGTGCCGAATTGTGATCAATTCCGATCAAATTTATTCGAGATAACGTGGAAATATTGAAATCGCTTCCTGTCGGCTTGAGCGTGCGTAGAGATTTCCATTGAAATTTTTCTAGGAAAATCTTGCATTGAAATACAAGATCAAGAAAATATCCAATGAATACGAAAGAATTCCAAGAATTTTCCATTCGCAAGATGAAATTACACTTTGTTGAAGTTATGCGAGTAGTGGGTGGTTTTGAATAAAAACCTGCCAACGTCTATGAAGAAATAAACGATGCATATTTTAGAAAATCTATATTTTGTACAAAAAATCGGAGATTGATATTAAACGAAAGGAAAGTAAGCGATATAGGTGTGGTTCTTCTATTTTTTGATTATACGAAACAAATAAAAATTGGTTCTTTTTATAGAACCAAACAAAAAACAATTACACTTTCATTTATTGTTTGGAGATAAATAATGTAATATTGGAACAGTACATTCTTAAATTATAACAGGTTCCACATCTAAATAATAATAATAATAATAATAACACCGAGATAATAACTGACAGTAAAAGGAAAGGTGAATCTCGACTTTCTACTAGGCCAAGTTCATCGAGGAGCTTTAATATTAATTCTTGTAATAAAAATTTTTATATTTGGGAGTGTACGGCTCGGAAATAATATAATTGTTTTATTACCATTTCACAAATTGCCTTACGGCCATGCCTGGATTAATTATAATCCCAAGCCGAATTTGAGATGCATCTCTATTTCAGACTGCACTACAAAAAAATAATTGAGCTGATTGGAAATATGAACAATATAAGTCTCTATTTCCTGGTTGGTTATTTGCAGACTACCTACTCCTTCTTTCGAATAATTAAACATTCAGGAATTCGAAGGCGTTAACTTTGTTAGAATCTCGAAATCGACTGCATCTTGTCTCCACAATAATAATCATAATTATATTGTAAACAGTTGAAATATGTAAGAGGTTCAATCGGGACTTTCACTTGTTGTCCTCTATATTGAAAAATAAAAGTCACAACAACATCTGTTAGACCTTCCAGTTATATCAAATTTACCAAAAACGAAGTAATTTTTCTCAAACTAAATAGCCGCATGCATGTTGGAAATTATCCCAACAACTCGACGCTTTAACAAGTTGAACAACCTTAACAATTAATTATACCTATAGACTTGAGTGTAGAAAACTTGGAAAATGTATTCTCATTTGAGTTATTATTATAAATGAGGAGATAATTGTCCGTCTTTTGTCGCTTCATTAAATCGTGCACATATCTCTAATCCGGCAAGCCAACATTCCGCCCCATCAATTCGCTAATGGATAAAACTGGATGATTGAACGAATAATTTAATCTAGAGGTAGATTTTTTTTAATCAGAAATCCATTTCAACAAGTAATTAGAGTTTTTGGAATTGAATTATAATTAAAAATCACAATTTTTCAACTAAAATAAATTCAACATAACGAATCCGGAATCCGGAATTGTGAGGAATTTCTTAAAGATTTATTATAATTATGAAAAAAATATGAACGTCCAATTTAAAAAGAATCTTGTTTTCCTTCATTGACAAAGCTAGAAAAAATCTAAAGAAAAAAGTGAGTGTTCTAGTTTCTTTATGTTCAGCTCCCTGTCACTCCATTTTTCAAACCTTTCTATAATTTGAAGTTCTCGTAATAATAATTCGAATAAAGATTCTAAAGATTTTGTTATTGAATAAACTGCAAAAATTTACAATTTATTCAAAATAGTAGGTGGAGTATTGAGTGAATGTAATCTGTAACGGTTTACGCTTTATCCTTGATCAGGAAATAGTCTTGGAGGTCAAAGACGCCCTCGCCCTCGCTATCTCGTCACAAACAAACGACTTCTATATTCATCAATTAGATGGAAAAAATTGGAACAAGGCTTATTTTTCGATTGTATTATTTACGTTAAAACAAGGAGAAATTTTTAAGGAGCGCCAAACGTCCTTTCTCTTGTGAAGAAAATGAGGAAAAATAGAACAAATGTTGACTGTATGTTGTTGTATCGCGCTCTATCCACACAATTTTTATTTTATATATTTTCGAAATGATCGAGACTTTCTTTATAGTCGTGATTATAATCGTGTACATGCATTCCAAACTGGCATAAATGACTCTAGGATTAATTTGATGATTAGAGATAAATATCTTGATTTATCTTGGAATTTATTGAATGGACCAAACTTACCCAATTTATGGAAATTAACGAGATGTGTGAAAATATTCCTTTGAAAGGACATTAAAATCATGTGTCAAAATTCATTTGATTTCGGAGCTGGAAATGAATGGAAAAAGAAAAATACACAATTTTTCAAAGCAGAAAATGTTGGCTGTGATTATGTTGAACGAAAAGATATTGATAGAAAATTTTAAAAATTGGCCAAAAAATAATTCTAAAAAATAAACAACTACACAAAATAGGGAATCTATCTCAAAAATGCAAGGAAATCACTTATAAATTTAAAACATTCAGTAAACAACCTGGAAAAATGGTAAAAGAGAAATTGGAGTATTTAATCAAAAGTTAAGAACTAAAGGTCACAATCGAAACTAGAAAAGCTAAGAATTGAAACAAAGCTAAAACTTGTGAAACTTTGACTAAAAAGCATTAAAATGTCCCACAGGGAAGAAGTGATAAGATTGGGAGATTTCCAATGAAAACGTAAAAATGACACCAAAAACCGATTGAGACAAAATATTAATCAGGCTTTGGTTGAAAAATCCAATAATTGTTCACAGAAATCGAAAAAGAAATGGAATAACTGACTTTTCTACTCGTTCATTTCTATTAATAGTGAAATTACATAAAAATTAATCTTACAGTAAATTGTGGGATTTAATACAGTTATAGCGTCGGCGGATATTTCCACAAAACAAACATTCCATACTTTCAATTGAGACAATTTTCTATAAATAACGTGACTGGAAAACCATCAAAAACTAATCAACAAAGTGAAAATAACTAATCAACAAACACTCACTTTTAATATTTGATAAAGTGAAAGAACCATTAGATTAAATTTCAGTTCTAATTTAAATAAACAAAAAGCGAGTAGACAAAAATGGTGGATGCGCCACTAGTAAAAGTTGAAACGTTCACACGTTACTTGTTATTTATAAGACGAAAATATCAAAAGTTCTTTATCAAGGATAAAGTTATTTATAGTAAAATTTGTTGACATTTCATTATTAACGATGGAAAATAGAAGATTAATTATCCAATTAAATCGACGATGAAAACATTACATAATAAAAAAATATTTATTTGTATAATTGTTATTTTATGGAAAAGCGTAATTTTTTGTCAGAAATTACAAAAATGATTGAATATTAACCTTCAAGATTTTCATAACAGACGCTATATTTATCCTTGATTTTAACATAGAGTTTCTAAACTAATTCAACGAGTTTTTGTAATTTGTCTTATTATTTAGATAAAATATGAAAATTTAAAATATTTTTTTTCTAAAATCTTGTCGATTAAATCATATTGACTTATAATAACTGTAATCCTTTGAGAAAAGTGAATTATCATCAAAAAAAGAAAAGTAGTGCGTATACGCCGACAATATGTTACTGATCAACTCATCATCTGCTTCATTAAGTATTCTATTTAATTCAAATCGATGAACTATTCAAATAGTAGTTGATTAATGCTTGATTAACACGAATAATTTCGTCGTTGTTAATAAAATATAACTGGACTACAATGGGAAATTTTCTATTTACTTTTGCAATTCGCATTTGCCAACTGTATTTCGAACTTGATTAACAATAATAATATAACTCCTATTCTTGTATTATTCAGGTTTTTCTAGTATTCTTTTTAAATATTATATTATAAAATTAAGTTGGATTGAATAATAAGCAGTTAAAATGTCAACATAGGCACTTTTGTCCCATTCGAAAAAATAAAAACTGGTAATTGTATTCCGTTAGTGAAAGTAAATTATTTAATGATGAAATGTTGTATTATTCCACAAAAAAATTAGTTGAATTTAACTTTAAGCTATCAGTTGATTTTTTAATTTATGATGGATCGAAAATAGCTGAAGTCGGTTTCTTCAACTTTCGTTCAATTTACATCAAAGTTATCTGTTCGATTTTCACTTCATTGATAAAATATTGTTATAGATTTCTAACTGGTGACAAACTTATGGAAAACATCCAATTCTAACGTGCACTTGATTTTTAGAATATTTACAAAAATGTGAAATATTGTTTTATATGTAAATTGAGACCGATTTAGAAGAGATGTTAGATAATATTCGGAAAATCCCGCTCGCGAAATTCTACTGGGAGAAACCCCAGCCAAATAATCCCTCCCGCAAATCCCGCTAAGAAAAAGTCCAAAAAATATATAAAGTTATTTTCAGAATTGAATTTGGGAATTTTCTCTCTCTGATATTACAAAAGTTATAAAACTGAAATTTTCACATGGGTGAGAATCCAAATCAAAAAGTCGAATTACTTCAAAATTATGTAATAAAATGAATTATTTTTTAATATTCTAATAAGTCTTACTGCATGTCTCTCTATTTCCTATTTCGATTAAATTATGTAGTGCGGAACATGAAATTTTGTAACGATCCTTTGCATAACTGATCTGTTAAGATAACATGTTGGAAATATTCCTAAACAACATTAAATCGACTATTAGATATTTCTTCTTAATTTTTATATTCGGCTATAACAAATCGTTGCGTTGGTTTATTGTAACAATTCGATTTTACGATCATTATAAATTGGATTGAAAAAAAAAATGAACTCAAGTAACTTACAATTTACTCAACAATTTTAACGAACACTAAAAAGTAATGATTTTCTATTAAACTTTATTTGGTTTTGATGGTTTTTAGAATATGTCAGCCCACGTGAAATGTTGAGTCTTCGAAATTGGTTATAAATTTCAGTAAAATATGGCAAAACCGCAATTCTCAATAATAAAACTTATACAATCCGCATTATCGAACAATGAAGTAATTATTCAAATTAATTCAAAATTTATTGTTATTCCTGGTTGAAAATAGATATGATACTGATATTGGACAGGGTCAGTGACAATAATCGTCAACAATCTCGAACAACGGACTTTGAAGACTATAAAGAGTATCATCTAAAATAACAGATATAAAACAACGGTATTTCTCATAAAGGTCCAGATGTTTCTATCACGAACTTCAAACTTTATCTAACTGAAGTCGTGGATTATCTCAAATAGATTTTCCGTTACAATTTGTTATAACCAGGAGCTATATTTCCTGTTTTTATAAATAGAAATCTATAATTTACCGATACAACAAATTAATTATAGTGAAGATCAAAGTTTAGACAGGTAGAATTTCAATCAATTACCTTCAAGGTCCAAGCTGATGATAACTTGTCTCCTTATCAACCGTATTTCTGTAAAACAAAACAATAATATTAATAGAAATTTTAAAATTTTCGGGCCTTGTATTTGAATTTTAAGGTTGCAGAATATTCGTTCATAAGGTAATAAGGTAATAAGGTAACTAAGGATAAATTTCGACCTTATTCAATTTAATTTATAATCATCAAAGCAAATTATTCCATTAACTAAATTGAAGTCTTCAGGTCTATAGGCCTGAAGAAAACGAGACTTTCCATTCTAATTATCAATAATTTCATATAATTCATTGTTGGTTTCTGATAATAGAATTGCAGAATCGACAAATATCAATTACATTGAGGACAACCTCTAATCAAGTTAAATATAGAGATGGGCATTCTAATGGCCTACAGACCGAAATTATAGCAAATTAATCTTAAAGTCTATAAAATAATAATTAGCTGAAAGCTTAATTTGGCTGTCCGTTTCTAAAATTGGGCGCTTTGAATTTCTTTAATTAAAAATTCTAGTCAATGTTTCGTTTATGTACAGAGACATTTTGTAGTTTTCCCTATTGTTTATCATATAATGACCTTAATTGTTATAAAATTACCGTTAACGGTGATGTGAATTTTTATCGGAGGCTTCTTCAATTTTCATGCTACTCAAATCAAAAATTGATTATAAACTCCGATAAAAGTGTGTCGATAGAGTTGGGATTAATGAAAATTATAAATGAACATCATTATTTCAATAATAATTGGAAATTTTGAATAATATTGATATTGAAAATTGTGAAAATCTTCATTGTTGATAAAGTGGAGAAAGTTGAAACAATTTGAACTTTGACCGTGTGTCAATTCAACCATCGACCATGATCGTGAACTTGAAAATTACGCAAGGACTTTTCTTATTATTCCGTTCGTGTTTGTTCTATGTGACGTCTTTCAAATACATCTCGCAATAAGCCAATGAAATAAGCAGATATCGATTGGAATAATTCATGGGGAATTTTCGAATCAATTATAATCAATAATTGTGCCTCTTTTACTCACAAATTTTCAGTTCCAGTCATTCAAGCTCTGGAGAGCTCTTTCGTTACAGAAGAAAACTTCAAGTTTTTATTGATACATCAATTAAACCAAAAACGACTAAGTTTTCGAATTTTGTTCCTATTTCCAACAGTTGCCTTGCAATAGAAGAGATTTCCTAACTAATTTGGTCCATTTTGCTGCTTAAATCAGTTGAAATTATTAGAGACTAAAAAACCGTCAAGGAAATTTGAGACTTTCACAATTTCATCAAACAATTATCATTTTTTAAATACAGGAAGTTTGAATTTGTTGATAAAAATTCGAATCTAGGACGAACTATTAGTTTGTTCTTCGTCTATCTATTTTCAATCATCAATAGAAATTCTTTACAAAATATCAAAAGTTTGTTAGAATTAAGAGCAAAACCACAAATGTTATTTTAGAATTTAGAACTATAAACAGTAAGCATTATAAAGATTGAAATACTAGAAAATCCGCTAAAACCAATTGTACAATTTTTTCATGAATCGATTCGTAATACTTAATAATTAACTGTTATTTAATAAAACTGTGCTTTAGAGAGAATTGGAAATTTCGATTGATTTATTCGAGAAAAAAATCAATTTTAAGCAGGATTTGAACTTAAATTAAGTATCAATATAAACAAAATTTGGGCGTGACTTAAAACGGGCCAAGGACAATTCGTACCAGGAAGTCACACAGACATTTATCATGACGAAAAATGAAACTCATATTCTTATAGACGCCACTTAATTTGATTGAACATAATTTATTATTTTTAATAAGAAAGAACATTCACATACTTTGGAATTAATTAATTTCGACTGAAAGTAAAATCTCAAAATTTCGAAAAAATATAATTAATTATTGTATTCTACCCAAAATGAGACTATAAACATTATTATAAACAAAAAAAAAAACTTATTCCCAACAAAATCGAAAGCTTTGTTGATTATTATTTAGATAATAGGGAAAGTTTCTCCGATAACATTTAACCTAAGTCCCAATTACATAAAATTATACGTTAATTATGAAAAACTAACTAACTCAATGATAGTCTAATTAGAATTCACCCTTTCGATTTATCGGGTCATTGAAAATTGTTGTGATTACATCAAAAATTTTACGTAATCGTTATGATTGTGGTCGGGATTTTTTTTGTGGAATTGACCCGGTCAAAGGTTGCATGGCTCAATTGTTACAACAGAAAGTGAGAATTGTCACCAATGAAGGCTATTTTACTTTGATATTAATTATAATTATTGTTATTTTAATATTCGATCGTGGAGAATGGCCGATTATACTGTCATGCGATAAATACAAGAGCGGCTTAAAAGTCTTAATGCCAGACGTGCGTTGGAGTACCACACCTTATTTGCGCGTATTTACATACTGACTTGCCCTACTGACATTACATAACTGTACTTAATACCAAACTTAGTACATGTTCTTTAGCATTATTATTATTATTATTATTATAGACAATATTCTAAACAATGTCTTGGAAATATCTCTTGGAAATTGAACAATTTTCCAATAAATCGAACAAATGGAATTTGAAAGTTGCGGTCGATTCAGTTGTTGCTTTTCTTCAATCTTTCCCCTATCAAGCAAAATTGTCTTTGAGTGAAAATTGCAAGGTTTTTTCTCCTATTCGTGTCCAATATTGTTGCTGATTTCTAAAAATTAACGCAATATTTCTTGTTTTAATTTTTAGATATTTATACAAAAATGATTGAAATTCATTGTTGTTATTCAAAAACAAGGATTTTTGATATTGAGAAATTCGGATCTTTATCTTTTGTTCTTGAAGTTTATTTATTGGGAAAGATTTTGTAATTTGGCATGAATTAATTGCAAAATCTACCCGGAAAACCGTCAGGGTTGCGATGGTATCGCACCGAAGTTGCTCAATTTTTTTTAGACTTAATAAATAAAAGTTTGATAGAAACTTGCTGATTAGAGAGAGTTATTTAATTATTCAAATGCAACGTAAATTATCGAAAGTGCAATTAATAATTCTAACAATTCAATTGGAACTATCGTTGAATTTGATATAATTTCTCTTAATAATTATTATGCATTAAGTTGATAATGAAAATTCAAATAGGAAGTTTTAGTATCGAATCGATAGCTGTTGTAAGAAACATTCTTGTTGTTTGTTGTTAAATCTTTAAAACTCGATTTTGAGATCACGATTTGTGTTGAAGATCGTGCTGAAATATTTATAACATTATTTCCAGTTTTCCAACACTTTATTTTGAGTAAAAGGAAAAGAACAAAATCCGAGATTATTGCCAATTTTGGATTATTTATTTGATTTTTTTTATATTTTTCAACAATTGAAGAACTTTGATTAATCTCAAAATTCATCAATCATCAAGATATAAACTTTAACTCCAGTCATTCCATATTGAATATTTCGGAACAGTCTTGACTTAAATGATAAGAAGAACGAAAAATGTGATAATTTTCATGTAAACGTGAGAATATTGATAAAAATGAATGAGATGTTGAGAAATTTATTGAAGGTTGTGTGAAAAATCCATAAAACTTACAATCTCGACTGAAAATCTTGAAATATTTTCGCTTTAGAGGTGGATTTTTTGAATTAATCCCACATAAATTTTCTCAATTGAAATTGGCGGAAAACTGGAAAAATTTCCACCAAATATTGTAATGAATCAAAAATAACAGCAAAGTTCTTAAAGAAAACGACAAAAAAGTAACTCTTCCATATTCTGAAACTCATCAAATTTTTATATTTTGATAATAAAGATAAAGGTAATTTCAATATAAATCATAAACTATAAATTGCGTGGAATGAAACAAGAGTAGTCAGAACTTCTTGTTGTTTTCTTGTATTTTTTGAAAAAATCTGTGAAAGTTTCAATATTATTTTTGCAATCTTTCATAACCATAACATAAAAATCAAATTTTTCAATAAGAATTTCTAGGCAATGACCGTAACGTTTTTATTAAAAAAAAATTAATATTCAAGAATAATTGCAGGAAATTGTAAGTTTAAGAGAGACGAACCGAAATTTTCCATATTTCATATTCTATTCACTCACAAAAAAATGATGATAATAAAAGGAAAATATTTTAGAAAAAACAAAACAAATTAACAATGTTATCGTTCCAACAAATCTATGATGAGCACTGATTCAGAAACAGACTTTCCCTTTTGTATTAAAAATCTATTTGAATTCTCATTAAAGATAAAAATTCAATCTCTACAATTGATGATAATTATTTTTTTTTAAGTAGGCAATTTGATTAAAATTAAATTACATATATTGCAACCTAGACCCAAATTTCTTCCCACATTTCTACTATTATTATAATCCAGCAATTGTTAATAAATTCAAGAATTATTATTAATGGAAATTAATGTGATTCGTGAGATTCATTCGTTATTTCTCACATAAATACACTTTCATTATTTGAAAAAAAAAAACAAAATCTGCGAAATTGCGCAACCCAAATTTGCAATTCTTATCATTCGATTAACCTCAATTCTAATTCGGATTATCCAAATTTTGAGATCAGCCTTGGTTGTTTTGAGACGATTTTTTTGTTTTTGGTATTGTTAGAAATGTATGACATTTTTTTGATGTTTTCATCGATTCAAACTGGAAATTTGATCGATTCGAATCTGGGTTATCCTTGATTTCTCGTCTTTATCGTGGATTTATGTAACAAGAGATTGTTGTTGTTGTTGTTGTTGTTGCTGTTGTAGAATTTAATTTGAAATAATAGCGAATAATTCAAAAGAATAACTTGCACTCTTTATTGTTCTTTATTGAAGAGAATTACTGAAAAACAACAATTAAACGATTAAATGTGTGCCAAAAGAAAGTTGAAATCGTCGTTAAAATGGTAAGAGTTACCCGTCTCTGCTACCATTGAAGTCTCTTTGTTTTCTAGCGATAATTGATGGAAATCTCCGTTTTTCCCAACTAATATGGATCGAGTGGCGCAATTTTCGAAAAATATACATAATAATGCCGACTTTTACAAATTTAATTGTTATTATTTTACGATTCGTGTCAGCATATTTGCGAAATGTTGTTGTTATTTATCGATAATTACAAAATAAGTTCGATAGAAAAATTGTAATAATTGATTGTGCGTTCCAGATCGAGTTCTATACTGAAACTAAACTAGGAACTTGTAAGATCTCTGCAATAATAACGTGACCGGTTCTAGAGCAAGAAAATTACCCACAATATAAATACTTAACAGACAAAACGTAGTTTATATAGTAGAGGAGTTACATCACGTCAACACACTAAAGTGACCTGGATGACCATCACAGGTCAAGTTGTACAACTCGAATCGTGAAACTGTTAGAGAAATATGTAGTATAACGATCATGCCACCACATCCTTGAGTTATTATTATTTTTATTATTATTAATAATAATATAAAATAATTAATTTGATAAAAGTGAAATTGTTATTATAAGGATAATTTCCATATTCCTCAGGACGCACGATCGTAACTAACTTGTAATCATAATTTTTGAATAAAAACCGAAAAAAAACAACCGACAATCACGCCCTGAATACGATAATGTAATATGAATTTTTATTGTTATTATTTGATTCTTCAACGAAAAACAAATCGACTAGGAATAACATCTCAGTTTTCTATTTTTATTGTATTTATTATTTCTGCAAGTTGCATCTGTGGAATTCACGTAGATGTGCTTTATGAAGTCTCCTGTCGGGTGTAGATACGATAAATCGTTTTTCTACATTTTACCGAGTTATTTATATACACTATCCATTCCATTTATTACATACGTTTATATCAAGAACCAGCAATTGTGCACGTTTAGTGGACCCAAACCAGACTCTCTTTCTCATTCATATCGAGAATTATATATTGAAGAGATAGATTTATCGTTTGAATAGATAGAAATGAAAGATCGGCTACAAGACAAATTTTTATTAATTCCACGAAGAATATAATCATCGAAATTATTATTAATAATAACCTGAACAAAAAATAGAGAGTTCCAGCGATTATTCTCACAATAACTGAAGAAATGCTGAAAATTAACGATATCTGATGAAATTATACGTACTTAATTGGGAGACCAATTAACTATTAACTGTAAAATGTTTGCAAGAATTCCTATTTACGCGACAAATTCTAAATTAATACAGAATGAAAAAATTCTTTGTTCCAACGAAATGATTTATTATACTTA
>JAZBGZ010000048.1:101882-112756 GCA_037414795.1 Stenodera caucasica
GGCGAAAAAAAACTGGTATATGGGATTATTACTCGAACCACCCAAATTGGCATTAAAGGTATAATGTTGAAGTAAAACATGCCGAGAACGAGTTACTGAGTCCATGTTTAGATTACGCCTTGACATTTAACGACCATTAAAAGACTTTAGGAATGAACATAGAATCGTGTTGGTACTATGACTTGATAGGAATGCACTTTGTAAAAGTAGACAAGAGACTAATGATTGGGGACCTGGAAGAGAGGAGCGCCATAATCCTTCGTCCATCATCCAGGATTAGCAGCAGAGATATTGCGACATCGACACCGTTAGATTCGGTGGCATTTCAAATAAATTCTGACCCATCTGAAGACTGCTTATGACTCATAATTATATGCAGAAAATAAACTATTCTATTTCCATTTGGAAACAAACATAGCTTGTTTCAAAAACAAACCTTTAAACTATTACGAAATTCACGAATAAAAAAATTATTACACGATTACAAATCGAACCCAATCAGATATAACAAAATTAGAATTGAAGTGAATTGTTGTTCAACAACCTCATTATAAAATCAACCCAAAAAGTGCTAATTAATATCAACCAGATTAATGTCATGATTCAAAACAAGAAATGTCCAAAAATCTACCGGATACACATTCTCTTTAAATTAACATAACTGTGGAAATTTTGCCAAAAATCGCGACTTACCTCTAACAAGGGTGAAATTGTGAATAAAGCCGAAATATCCAATGGCACTTAACCAATTACATATCACTAAATTCACTACACAGTTTTTTTCAATTAATAAAAATTTATTTAAATTGAACTAAACGTAAATTAATATTAAATCGATAACGAACACACTACAGTGATGGTTGATTGTAGAATGGAAGAAAGAAGAAAGCGGTGGTCGTGAGTTCGCGGTCACGTGAATGGTGGTCTGTATTTCTTGCAGGAGGGAGCACGTCGACCGGACATCCTCTCCAAACCTCTTACGTATTAATAATTTTTTTACAATTTATTGTCAGACTTTTATTATTCAACAAAATCAAAGGAATTTAATTAAATTCAATAAAAACAATTGTTACAAAAAAATTTAATTTAAAACTTATAACAGTTATAACTTTCTATTTTGTAAAAGCATCATTGCCAATTCTTCAGTTTCTTCAACATTCAGTGAAGTTCCAACTTCTTTCAATTTTTGTTTTTTGCTCTTCTTACTAGCAACACCACGATCACTTTTTTGTTTACGTTTTTTCGACTTCTTGTTAGTAACAACATTATCTTCATTTTCTTTAATAATTTTTCCATCATCTTCATCATTCTCTTTAGTCCCGTAAAGTTTATCGGGATCTGGCAACCAAGACAGATCCGGTTCATCATCAGATTCCTCTCCATCAAATTCATCTTCGACTTGCTTATCTTTTTTCAACTTTTCTTTAAGTTTTCTCTTCTTCTCTTTATGTGAAGCTTTGATTTTCTCTTTAAATATCTTCATATCACTCTTATCTTCTTCTTTAAGTATTAATTTGGCTTTTTCGATATCAATACCACCTTCTTCTTCATTTTCATAATCTTTACCTAATTCTGTAACTTTTTCTTTAATTCCAGTTTTAATTATTTCACCTGCATCATCAAATACGATTTTTTTATTTGCTGATATTTGTTTTTTCAAATATTTCTTTGCAACTTGAGCTTTTGTTAGAATTTTATTTTTCTTCTCTTTAATTTGATCATTATTATTTTCAGGTATATAATTAATATAATTCAATAGATCTTGACTAATTGGTATTTCGTTCACTTCATCATGGATTGTATCAGATTTTTCTTCTTCTTCTTCATTATCGGAGAAAATTATTTTATTATTTGTGTTGATTGGATTTTTATTAATTTTGCCTTTTAATCGTTCCAAAAATGGTAATTTTGGAACTGTTTTCAAACCTAGAGATAAACCATACGATTCAATATCTAAAGCTTGAAGATTAAAGATTTTCTTATTTTTCATTAATAAAACCGATTTTAAATAATGTCCAAAAGCTCTTTCAGCTGTATCGTACAATGGTTTACCAGGATCCAAGTAACACGTCATCTTATTCAAAGGATTATGTAATCTTTCAATATTAATCCTGAAATCAAAATAAAAATTTCAACAGTATTAGAATAGGCGAAAATCGAAAAAATAATACTGACTCGATTTCTTCTATGGGAATTTTGCCTTGTCTTAAATCATCAATAAATGATGATTCACTTGGTAAGAGAATTAATAGACTTTCTCCATCGCGATGATATCGAGCTGTTCTTCCAACACGATGTATATAAGTAGCAACATCTTCAGGACAATCACCTTGGACAACCCAATGAACTTCAGGAAAATCCAGACCACGTGCTGCTATGTCAGTTGCGAATAATACAGCTGATGATTTTTTTGTAAATTCTTCATAAATCGACATTCTACGTTGTTGATGTAAAGTTCCATATAATGCCATCAAACTAACACCAGGTCGTAATCTTAAAAACAAATAATAATCATAATTGTTATCAATTAATCAATCACTTTGATCCTTACTTGCTAAACATTTCGAAGAAATATTTCACTTGTTTACAAGTAGCAAAGAATATAATGGTTTTCTTTTTCAAATGATTCCTGATAAAACTCCAAATAACAGTCAATTTATCTTTCAATTCACAAACTGTATATCTTTGGACTAATTCTTTAGGGGTGCTATGTTCGGCATGCTCATGAACTGACACATAACAAGGATCTTTCAAACTCAATCGAGCTAAATCTTTAACAGATTTTGTTTGTGTTGCAGAAAACAATAAAGTTTGTCGTTCCATTGGGAAATTAGCAATAATGCCATTCATTGTTTTTTTAAAGCCCATATCCAAACAACGATCAGCTTCATCCAAAACTAGAATCTAAGCCCCAAGAATAATCAATAGTTGATTTTTCAATAAATCAAGTTTACCTGCATAGTTGTACAATCAAATAATGGATTTTCATCCATATGTTGTAATAAACGTCCCGGTGTACAAATAACTATATTACATTGATTCATTAATTTACGTTCAAATTTCAAATCTTTACCACCAATTACTAAACCAGCTGAAAAATCATGATGTTCCCCGACATTACGTAAAGTTTCAAATATTTGTAATGCCAATTCACGAACTGGTGTTATAACAATTGCACCTACACCATCCAATTTGGTCCATTGTAAACAGTATAATTTCTCCAAAATTGGTACAATGAATGCTAAGGTTTTACCAGATCCAGTATGTGCAGCACCTAATATGTCTTTACCTTGTAATGATAATTTAATTGACTGTTTTTGAATTTCGGTCAATTTTGAATAACCACATTCTTTTAGACCTTTTTGAGTTTGTGCCGATAGTGGTAGTTCACTGAATTTCGTGATATTATCCGTATTAATCTATAATTTGGTAATATTAATAATTATTCTGTTCAAAAAAATGTTCAACTAACCTGTTCGTACTGCTCCTGCAGTTTTTTGATCAATTCTTTTTCATTAGCCTTTTTCTGGGAATTGTTTTTATTTTTTATTCTCGTACCAGTCACAGCTTTTTTATCTTGCATTATAATTATTGTAAATCACATACGAAAAAGTTAAAAATTAGTCGCAAAAAAGACAAAATCTAAAGTTAACCTCAAAATTGTAACTAAAGAGATTAGGGAAATTAACTTCGTAAAGTTATTTAGTAACCACCTTGAAGGAAGCCTCTCTCTGCACTACATTTAGTTTCAAGTATTGTTGTCAATTTGACAAATTTACATAGAAATCACACATAAAATTACAAAAATTAGAAATAAATATACTATTCATATATTTCTTAAGGTTTTTCTTATATTTTGTAGTATTTTTGGGTGATTCTTTTATAATAGCACAGAATTTGAAATTAGTTCGTGTTAAGACCACCATATTTGAGGCGCTGTTACCGGAACTCTCCCTCGGCCATTGCGCCTGTTGTTTCTGCTGAGGTAAGTTGTGTGAGAATTTTTTTTCATATTTATTCAACTAATCCTCAATATTTATTAAAATTTTCCCATATAATTAGGTGGATACTAATAAATTGAAAATAAAAGATTGAATATTTTGAGCATTTTGCGATATTTTCATGTGCAATTATTTTAAAAAACATTGAGGTTATGTATTGATTCACTAGAAAAATTGCCAGAAAATGATATGAAGATTATGACCGATGTCTTCTAAATTATCACAAATATAGTTGTTGTAAATATTTATTTCCTATTTCAGTTCTTAAATTCTATTACGAGTCCCTACACACTTCAAGATGGGTAGGGAGGACAAGGCAACTTGGAAATCTAATTATTTTAGTAAACTTGTGGTAAGTGTAGCAATCTTTTCTATTTATTTATGCTATTCTCGATAACCTATGATGATCATTTTTGGCTTAAGAGCCCCCATAGTCACGTTATTAAGAACCCATTAATGTGCGGGGGTGCACTGTGGATAAATTCCAACTGAATCCTTATTTAAACAAAAATAATCATAAGTGCTTTTATTCGAGAAGATATTGATTGCTCATTTTTTACTTTCAGCAACTTTTGGAAGATTACCCAAAATGTTTCATTGTTGGCGCTGACAATGTCGGCTCAAAACAAATGCAGCAAATCCGTATCTCTCTTCGTGGAACAGCTGTTGTTCTTATGGGTAAAAACACCATGATGCGTAAAGCTATTAAAGGACATGTTGAACGTAATCCAGCTCTTGAAAAATTATTACCTAAAATCAAAGGAAACGTTGGTTTTGTTTTCACACGTGGTGATTTAGTTGAAGTTCGTGACAAATTATTGGAGAATAAAGTACGTGCTCCAGCTCGTGCTGGTGCTATTGCTCCTTTACCTGTTGTTATCCCAGCTCAGAATACCGGATTAGGTCCAGAAAAAACATCTTTCTTCCAAGCTTTATCAATTCCAACCAAAATTTCCAAGGGTACCATTGAAATTATTAACGATGTTCATATTTTGAAACCTGGAGATAAAGTTGGTGCTTCAGAAGCTACATTATTGAACATGCTCAACATTTCTCCATTTTCTTATGGTTTAGTTGTTGAACAAGTTTATGATTCTGGTACAATTTTCGCACCAACAATTTTGGATATTAAACCAGAAGATTTAAGAGAAAAATTTTTGGCTGGTGTTGCTAATATTGCTGCACTTTCATTATCTATTGGATATCCAACTGTTGCATCTGCTCCACATAGCATCGCTAACGGTTTCAAGAATCTTTTGGCTCTTGCTGCAGTTACCGACGTTGAGTTTAAAGAAGCTCAAACTGTCAAAGAATTTATTAAAGATCCAAGTAAATTCGCAAGCGTAGCTGCTCCAGCTGCATCAGCAGCACCTGCTGCTGCTGCCCCAGCAGCCGCTGCTAAAGAAGAAAAGAAAGAAGAATCTGAGTCTGAAGACGATGATATGGGATTCGGTCTTTTTGATTAAAGATAGACGGTTTGCTGTATTTAATGCCTGACTGTCAAATAAATGATGAAACACTACTTTTGCTTTTAATTGAACGATCACCCTATATAATATAAGAATTAAATTTGAAAAAAAGAAAATACAAGATTTCTTTAATAATTTATTGATAAGAACTAACAGTTCACTTTTTGTTCATCTGGATTACGATTTTTTGGTTTTCTAGAAAACTCGGAAAGGTCCCGTCGCATTGAATAAGCGTCTTCACCATCAGCGTAATACTTAGGTTCAATTTCGACGGTTTCAAATTTTAAAGAGTTTTTGTATAAATTCAAAGCTGCCCGATTGCTTTTCCGAACATGCAATGAAACATATTTCGCATCGAAACATTCCACCATTGCTTCCGAAGCTTGATCCATTAATTTCTGAGCCAATCCCAGTCGTCGATGCGACCGTTTCACAGCCAACGATGTGATATGACCATGTTTCAAGTCTTCATTGTCTTCTTCCATTTTAGCCAATACGTAACCCACAATGTTCCCTTTCTCATCTTCCGCTACATAGCTCAATTGTGGCCAACTCAAGCCATGATAGAAATAATACTTCATTTGATAGTTTTCAGGCAAACACAGCAAATTGCAATGTTGCATATTCATTAGATCTTCAGGTTTTGCACAGCGGATATTCATTTTTGAATCGTTGGATTTGTCGAATTTTCAATTTTTTCAATTCGTTACGTGCGTTCCGTAATTCGATCACTTTGGAATTGTCACCGGAATTGACCAAAAATTCGAAATGGTTGATAAACAAACACCAAACTATATACCAACCTGTAAAAATGTTGAAATATAATTGTAATGTTAATTGTGAGGTTAGAAAATAAATCACCAATCAATATCAAGAAACACACTAATGCCAACGAAAACAGTAATGTTAAAGTTGCTAAAAATTCACTTTGCATATTCTGTATGTATAAAATTGATAATAATGAGCTGTTTTACAAAAATATTAATATTAAAAATCGGCAACGCGATGATAAAATAATACAATTTCTGTCTTACGTAAACAAAATGGAAGAACTTTGTACCCGTCTCGATAATAAATTCAATTCAAATAATGTACTTTACCTTATTAATTAATAACAATTTACTTGATAATTATCTGTAATTTTCCAAATCGACCATAGAAAATTTACAATATAAAATATAAAAAAATAATTTCAGAAATCTAGTGATTTTTTTTCTTATAACTGAAATTGGTGAAATTGCATTATGATTACAGTGACCTATAATATCAGGCGGTTGATTCAAAATATCAAATGAGTAAGATGGGGGAAAATCAATTTTGTTTTGAATAAAACTCTCAATTTTATTGAATTGCAAAAAATACAATTTAGAAATTTTAATAAATTTATACAGTCT
The DNA here is from genome assembly GCA_037414795.1 of Stenodera caucasica. Classification (NCBI taxonomy): domain Eukaryota; kingdom Metazoa; phylum Arthropoda; class Insecta; order Coleoptera; family Meloidae; genus Stenodera; species Stenodera caucasica. The sequence continues at coordinate 108,747 of JAZBGZ010000048.1, forward strand.
CTAACTTATATATTTAAATCTAATTTAATTTTTACAATAAATTATAATAAAGACGTTCTTTTCGATAAACTAATATTTACAAATGAAATTGTGGTCGATTTTTCGTTTAAAATGATAAAATATTTTAAAATATATATATTTTATATAAATGTTTATATTATATATTAATAATAATAGCAATAATAATAATTATTATTATAATAATAACCATAGATATCCTAATCTAAACATCGATAAGTAGAAAGGTGTTAACATTGGATCTACTTTCAATTTCTAAATACATTAAGATGGTTGTTAACTATGACAATATCTATTTTGTTATATAATAAAGGAACAATTTGAGTTTAAGTAGCAGCTTAAAAATCCAAATACAATAATAACAAATAAATTGAGCCTTTTCGCAATTTATTAACAGAACCGATTGATAACTCTATTAATAAATTTTGCGATATTCCAACAAAAAAAAATGGAAAAAGATAAGATAATGTTTAAAATAAATCTTTAACAACTACAAATGATAGCATTGATTGTTTGAAAAATATTCCAAAACTATAAGGGAGGAAAATAAAACATTCTACAATAATTTTGATAATTGTACTTCAACAACACTAATTTAAAAATATCAAACAATTTAACTCAAAATTATTAAGGTTCAAATTAATATAAATTTTCTTTATATCGATATTGCCCTAGAGCCCTATTAGATATCTTCAGGCAATATTGATACAAATTTATTCACAGTAAACCAATGGAATTCAAATAAATCATTATAAAAATAATGGTGGAGTTGTTCGAGAATTTGCCTTTCTGATCTACTAATCAATAATTAATCAATCAAAAAAAGTTACATCAAACAACGGTGTTTTGAGGGAACTAAACATTAGGAAAATCTGTCGGATTTGAGATTATTCAATTGATTGTAATAAATAAAAAAATTAATTTGAAAAATTTGTGCCAATTAAATTTGTGTTTAAATTATACAAAAAGGCACTGCACTTGTGCGTCTATTATTATCCTGAAATCGTTCAGAACCCAATAGTTCTAAAAAATCAATCTATAAATTTAACACAAGCACAATTAGATCAATCCAATAATAATAATAATAATAACAATGATAATCATTTGAATTAAATATAAGATCCAAAACGATTTCAAAATTAATAAAAATTATTGATAAATATACCCTTTTCTTTTGTGCTTTATTTGAATATTGTGCGTTTCCATCAATTATCTAAACAAAAAACAGAAAGAATTATACAGAAAATTATTAACAATTAATTATAATTATTGTAATTAAAAATTGTGCGTGTTAATTTGACAATGAACTATTTTTCTATTGTGCGTTCGTATTATCGTTCTGTTTTGTGCCTTTAGTTTCATGAAATATCGTTCTATTTGTTATTTGTGCCTCGAAATTTCCACAAAAAAGAAAAAATAGTAACAGGAATAAAGCGTAATATGTCGAAAATTTTCTTTTGTCCATTAAAATGAGACATATTTTTCCATTTGTAAAAAAATAGTTTTACACGTAAAATCTACAAAGACAAGTACTATAAAAATAGAGTATTGAATTCATTTTAATAAATGTGCGAAATTGTGCGTTAAATAGTTCAATTTTAGAATATCAAGTTTAATTTTCTTTTATATTCAAATTATTAACAATAACAGATGGTTATTTTACATCACCACAATAGAATAACCACTTTTATTGTTAAAATTGACTGGATATTGTGATGTTATTTTTCTCAATTTTAATTTAAAATAAATTTAGAAGAAAAATGTTTATACTACGCAGACTTAATTCTAATTTGTGCATTAGATTTGTGCTTTTAGAATATGGTACTTTCATTCATTGATTGCAATTAATAAATTATTGCTATCATTCTTATAAATCGAGCCGTTTCGAACCGTTACTTTTCACATTTTTGAAAAAATATAATTTAGATTTTCCAATTGTTATAATGCAAGTACTGTTTGTTTTACAATTTTCTAATAAAATTTGAATATTATCGTTAGAATTGAAAAGTGAAATAATGTTCAATGAAAAGCAGGTACTGTAGCGGCAAAATATGGGCATTTTCTCAAACAACTCCATCCTTTTAACAAAATAATAATTAAATTAGAGAAATTGCAGTTGAAAATTATCTTGTAATCAGAAATAATCGAAAACGGAGAATTCTCCGGGCAAATTAGTATCCAGTTTCGATATTGCGACTCACCTATTTGCTGTTGTTGTTTCTTTCGATAATGGAAAGCTAATTTTGTTGGAAAATTCTAAATTAATTCAATATGAAATTAAAGCAATTAGATTGGATTTGCAGCTTGTACTAAGCATACTTTAAGGTCCCTCGCCAAATATGAAATATCAACAATCGAATCAACCATTTCTTGTACGGCTGTAACTGAAGGAAATTGTAAAGCCGCTTGTTTCGTTTTATTAACACTAGTCGCTAGAGCATCCGATAATGCATTAGCACAATTCAATGCTCGATCTTTTAAATCTTTAACAGAAATGTTCCTATGTACTGTATCACCAATATGTACTAATTTATGGGCACTCAATACAACGAATTTACCATGTGCGAGAAACACTTTCGGAGGCTGATTATGTTCAACAGTTTGTAAAAATGCATCAATGGCCTGTGTTAAATTTTTATGATGGGTCACAACTTGTGCGGCAAAAAATGACAAAACTTGTCGATCATCTGAATGTAGGATATTTGTTTTATTATCAGTATCGAAAGCAACATCATCAGCATGTTTGACTAAATTATCGTAGCCTTTCTTTAATTCTTTGGGTAAAGCTTCACGGATTTCTGCGTGTTTCTTCGATACGGCATCTTTCGAATCAAAACTAACATAATCGTAATCTTCACTCCATTCGTTATTATTAATTTGGGTACTTTTTTTGAATAGTAGCGTTCCGTTACCTTGGATGAACGAGGCTATTTGCAGGATATCTTCAGTTAATGCTCGCGAACAAGCCACCAATTGTTCGAGTTCATCCGGCTTTCTATTCTTATCGTCATCATCATCATCATCATCATCATCATCATAAGCTAGATAGTCGATGGTCCATTTTTGTTCGTTCAATTTATCTGTGGCTTCATGTATTAATGTATTTGATTTTCTCAATGCTACAACTAGATGTGCTAATTTCCCAGCTAAATTCTTATCAGATGCCCGTGAAGCATTCCCCAAAGCACCTTCACTGAAATCAACTAAATCATTCAATGATGTCCGTAAACGTTCAACAGCCAATTTGATTTCCATTATATTAATTTCGATCTTGTCTTTGGTCCGCCATTGGGGTCCCACAAAACCTAGCAATTTCGTTATTGAACTAGTAGTTTCAGTCTGTAATCTCTCCAAATTATCCAATGCCGAATTCAATTCCAATGGTAGTTCTTTGATGGCTTGAGATGATGGCACATCATAATTTTGTTGATGATGGTTTTGATGCAACACCAATTGTGGACCTCGAGTATTATAGGATCTAGGTACATCATAATCGGGCATATTAGCCAAACTGCTGCGATTCGATGAACTCAATGAGTCGGCTGTTAATGAACTAGCCGAACTCGATGGTGTCAATTGATTTGGTTGATTGAGCAATGGTCTTGGTATATCGTATGCCTCCCCAGAATCACGACTAATTGGTGATATACAAGATGGTGCTGGTGAACAACGGCTGCAATTATTACGGAAATTTTCAACGGGAATAGCACGGGGCGGTACATCATAACAATCATTGGTGGTAGTTGTGGTGGTGGTGGTGGTTAAACCGGACACTAATAATGGGGAACATCTGGGGGGCATGTCGTAGAGGTAGACGTCGTTGAACTTCTTTGGGGTCACAACCTGGAGCATCAAAATAACAACAAAAATGAGAAAAGTCATCGACAATAACAAAAAAAATAAAAACAAAACGGTAAAAGTTACAACCGCCTACTGACCATAGAAAAATAAATATTCTGGAATATAAAGGGGCTATCATCAGTCTTCTTTTG
>JAZBGZ010000049.1:495-29709 GCA_037414795.1 Stenodera caucasica
CCCATATATCGATATTTATGTTGATGCCATTTTGCCAATTTCAACATTTATATCGTCGTCTATATTTGAAATTGTGTTCAATATTAGCATATAAACGCCGTAACATCTATAATCGCCATAGACTGTCATCATAAATTGTAACAATGACGCCAAATCTCCCTCTATCTATATCTATCTCTCTCTTATTCTATAAATTCCAAATAAATTTATATATTTTCCATATAGAAAATAATAAATCTGATTCAATTGTTGTCGAATTGTTCAATGAGTTATTAAAGTAGGTTTTTATGATCGTATCTGTACAGTGAAACAAGTGAAAAAACGAATTTAACCCTCGTTTGTTCAATCACGTACAGAATCACACTCTATTGCTATTTCACTATTAAAGGACATATACTCACCCTTAAGTTAAATAAGTTTCGACATCCTATAACTGCATTTCTATACACTTTGATCCATACCGATCCTCCACTTATACACTATATACAGAGTGTCCACTACACGACATTGTATCTTTTTTTGCGATTTGTGTCGATTTTATGCGAAAGAATTAACAAAATAATTACTACAGCAATCGGCGTAGGCCTTGTGCAAAACATCTGACTAATCTACTGTCATATTCAATTAAAATTATTGTTACTATAGCAACCTAGAATTTGATAATTGTTACCATAGTTATATATGTTGATTTTTCTCCTAAAATCGACACAAATTGCCGAAAATTAATAAATGGATAAATTGAAGAAGAAATTTTCGGGAGATCAAATTCGAAAATTTCACTTACACGAAATATTTAGACTAGTTGTCATATTGCGGACATACTGTATATCTGTCTATTGGCAACACATATGATGAGCCCTGAGATAGTAGTATGAGTAATGTTCTGAAAAGGGCGACAGGATATTTCACCCCCTCAAATAAATTTCATCCTAATTGACATCAAGTCCGCAACCGTATACTCTACTTTCTAGTAAGGGGGAAGTTGGTAGAAAGTAATAGATCAAAGTGTGACGTCATTCACCTATACATACGACAACTACTACTATTACAGGAAAAACCACCCCCTTTTTAAACACAATTCTATTGCAATTATCGTATGGGTTTTTACACGAGTGATTCTTAATTTTTATTTCACATCGAAGATTATGCGGGAAAAGCACATATGTTCCGTTCTATTATCACCAATATTATTAAAGTCTATTCAATAATAAAAGTACAAATATAGGTCGTCATATGTTACAGATTGTAGTTTTATATTGGAGCGAGCTGTATATAAATCGTGATTTTCTCTGATATGATTATTGTGTTGTTGTTGTTATAAATGTTTCATAGAAGATGATTTAATGTAGTGTAAATTAAGATTGACTTGTCCAATTGTGGCCCCTTTTTTCTTCTAATTATACTAACAACTATATATTTGTTGTTCCAGGGTGATATGGCTCAATATGACGTGACTGAGTTAAATCTCATCAGCTAGCAGCAGCAACAACAACAGCACAAAAATGTTGACAAGACCAGAATAAAATAGTGTGTGTAGTTCGAGAAAGAAGAAGAAAAAAAATATTTTCGAATATAAACAATACCGGAAATAGATGTGTGTATGTGTGTATATGTAAACATTTGAGTGTGTTTGAGTTAGTTGAAAAACATGAAAATGAAGTCCACGAACTTACTATTGCTCGTGGTACTTTATTTAAAAACGGTAGCTTCCGGTTCGATCATATCAAATATTGATGGTAATGATGAAGAACGTTGTGAAGAAATCACAATTCCCATGTGTATGGGTATTGGTTATAATTTAACCCGTATGCCAAATGATCTCAATCATGAAACACAAGAAGAAGCTGGATTAGAGGTGCATCAATTTTGGCCATTGGTCGAAATTAAATGTTCGTCCGATTTGAAATTTTTCTTATGTTCAATGTACACACCGATATGTTTGCCTGGCTATAAAAAACCATTACCTCCATGTCAAGGTTTATGTCAAAGGGCACGTGACGGTTGTGAACCGATAATGACGAAATATGGGTTCAAATGGCCGGAACGTATGGATTGTGAACAATTTCCGGTATTTGGAGCATCATCAGAACAATTATGTATGGATGAGAATAATTCGAGTAGTAGTACAACATCAAAACCACCAATAAAAACAAAACAAACAAATAAACAATGTAAAGGTTCAAAAAACTGCACAAATCCCCCAGGAGACGGAAAAAAGGCCAACATAATGAAAGATTGCAAATGTCAATGTCAACGGCCACTAGTCTCACTGGGGAGGGACTCACCACAATACAACCGAAGCGTAGGCGGTCTCGCAAATTGTGCCTATCCCTGCAAGGAGACCTACTTCAATCCAGAAGAAAAAGAATTCGCCACCGTATGGATAACACTATGGTCGAGTCTATGCGCCGCATCAACATTAATGACACTGACAACATTCTTTATAGAAACAGGACGTTTCAAATATCCTGAACGGCCAATTGTCTTTCTATCAGCCTGCTATTTCCTAGTATCAGTTGGGTATTTGATACGAGTCGGTATTGGACATGAAGAGATAGCCTGTGAAGGTTCAATGATACGATATTCATCAACTGGAGCCAGTCTATGTTCACTTGTTTTCCTATTAGTCTATTTTTTCGGTATGGCATCATCAATTTGGTGGGTCATTTTATCATTTACATGGTTCTTAGCAGCCGGCTTAAAATGGGGCAATGAAGCTATAGCAAGTTATGCTCAATATTTCCATTTAGCAGCTTGGTTAATACCAACATTTCAAACAGTAGCTGTATTATTAGCTGGAGCTGTTGATGGGGATCCTGTATCGGGCATTTGTTATGTTGGCAATATGAATATGGAAAATCTACGTACATTTGTTTTAGCACCATTGATTATCTATCTAGTAGTTGGTACAACGTTTCTATTTGCTGGATTTGTATCGTTGTTTCGTATACGGAATGTGATTAAGAAACAAGGCGGTGCCGGAGCTGGCTCTAAAGCGGATAAACTCGAAAAATTGATGATTCGAATCGGTATTTTCAGTGTTTTATATACAGTACCGGCGACAATTGTAATCGGATGCCATATCTACGAGAATACTTACCATGAGGAATGGATGCGATCGGCGGCTTGTAATTGTGGTGGTGTTGATTCTCGTTTAACAAATTTCAAATTGCGTCCATTATATTCGGTATTGATGTTGAAATATTTTATGGCATTAGCGGTCGGTATAACGTCCGGTGTATGGATATGGTCCGGTAAGACTTTGGATTCATGGCGACGTTTATGGAAGCGCATCTTTGGCCATCCGGATCCGACTGGTGCTAATGCCGTATTGATTAAGAATCGACCGAATAAACCGCCACCGCAATATGTTGTGGCCGGACCACCTGGTAGTGCTTCATTGTTAGGACCTGCTGGTAGTGTGGCTTCGGCTAGTCAACATCATTTGCACCATCATGTGCTGAAACAGCCGCCATTGAGTCATGTATGACAAGCGGGCGATGGGGCCACGCCTGTAATTGTACCACATCCACCTTTACAACAACAACAACAACAGCAACAACAACAAAATTCTGGACCGTCTTTGAGCAACTATGGACCTATTTGAGTGACCGCCGTTCTGGCCCCGCGCTATACAACGACGGTCACAGCTCTCTAGTCGTTGTTTCTTCATAGAAACACCACAACTAAAAATAATAATAATAATAATCAAAGGACAATTATTTATTTTACAATCTCTAATTTTATAGTTTTTCTAAATTGTGATCATTTTCCGGTAACACCAGGTGCTACTGTTCGAGGAGCTATTTCGATCTGATTTCTGTTTTCTCAGAACTAAAATAGTGTTTTTATAAAAATAATTGTACTGAAAAATTGGACTTGTCTATTTATATTACAAAAATTGAAACATTTTGCAAATTCTCTAATTCAAAAGTGAGATTTTATATACGTAATTATCTATTTACAAAAAAGAAAAATTGGAGAAAATTGTGATGATTCTGGTGGCTCTCAATGACCATAAAGAAATCTCGAATAATTCAATAAATTTTATAAATATATTATTGTATATCAGCCATAAATTTTGTGCCATGTTTTCTCTATTAATCTAGTAGCTCTTAAAACAAAAAAAAAATTGTAGGGACCATCTGATGAGATTTCTTTAATGGTGAATATTATCAATGGGAGAAATTTAGAAAAGTAACAAACAATAAATCGAGTATCTTTGTGTAAAGTATTTTTTTCATAAATATATTCTTGTAGTTCTTGTACATACAGAGTGTTCCACTTTAAAACAAAAAACTTGGTTGGTTCAAGAGTGGCCAAATCTGATGAGAATCGCGTCAATTTGTCCATTCTAAAATTCAAAAAAGTATCTCTAAAGGGAACACGCTGTATGTCCATGTAGATTTTTTTAATAATAATTGACTATTATAAAATTATAGAAAATAAATAATATTCGATTTGACCCCGAAATAATCTTTTTGTACTTATCTTTGTCTATTTAATCTTGTAAATAAAATAATAATTGTGCAGTTATAATGCAAGAAAACAAAGTCTGCTGTTATATACTATATGTATGTTAATAATAATAATAATAATAATACTAATATTAATATTAATAATAATAATAGTAATACTTATAATAATATAATTGTGGAATTTTACGAAATCGAATCGTTTGAAGATTCTTTGGTGATGATTTGTATCCAAATTTAGATAGCTTTATATAAAAAAAAATGTCAAAATCTTTAACTATCATAGATGTAGAACATATCAAATTTATTATGCATAACAAATAAATATTGACACTTTTTTTCAATTTTGAGTGGGTATAAATTATCACGTTATTTTTGTGTTTTGATTATTTCACAGCCAAAACAAAAATATTAATAATAATAATTTCAAAAAAGAAAAACAACAAAAAACGGACATGACTGAGCACAAAACAATTTTTGTATATTGATTCTTTTTTTATATAAATATATTATAAATAATATAAATATTATTAAACAAATGTACAGCAAATTTATTTTTAATTGTGTGTACAGTAGAATTATAGTTCTGTAAAACTATCTGTATGCTTCAAATTGTATACGATTTAATTATATTTTATTGTTTCAATACAAGAATTGCGTCTCATTCCAGGCCTCCACCAATTTAAATGTGGTTGATTTTCTAATTCGAGTTTTTCCACACAACAATTTCCATGTGTTGAAAGTTGCCGAAATTGCGCCCCAATCAATTTCAACAAGCTGTTTGCCCAAATGTTTTAGTTATTTCCGTAATTACCCCATAAAATTTGTAGCAATAAAACACGATTCTAGGACAGTGTTTCAATCTATTTTATGGTTTTTTTTTCTCTCCTAATATAAAAGTCGTAAAATTAATTCGTCATTAAAGCCCAAAATAGTCTCATAATTCATTCATAATTTCACTGTTTTGATTTACAATATTATTCAGTATAATTTATAGAACAATTTAATAATAATTCGAAAAAACAAATGCAACGAGAATAGTTTTGTCTACGTGTAGTTGTTGGGTGAAGTGTCACGATTTCGCATTACCATAACTAGAAACTAGAATTGTTTTACAACTGGACTTGTTATGTATTTTCCCATTCGATTTATAAACAAATAAGTCTTGACTTACAGTATTTATTTGGCCTGACTCAGTCGCCTATGTAAATCTGAAAGTACAAACAAAAGAGATCTGCACAGTTACGCTAATAATCGTTAACGTTAACTATTGTACTGCGGATGATTCACGTTAGAATTTCGATTTAATTGAAACCATTGCGAATTGTTAAATTACAAAATAACAGTCTTGTATATTTATTCAAATGCATGTATTCGCAGTTTCCGATTGCCTCTTTTGTTTTTTCATTTGTTTTATTGGGAATTTTATTATTATAATATAAGGCAAATGTGCACATACGGTAATGTTTCACACTATATTTTACGTGACTAAACCGTGAAGTTTAAACTCTCTCGCAACTTAAATCACTTCTTTCTAAGATTCAAATGTACAAGTATTTGTTCCGACTTTTTCTTTATTGTTTAACAGGGATTTTTACAGCTCGCCATATAGGGGAGGACATATTGTTTCAACTCCTATTATTATTAAATGGCAGTTTGTTGTACTTGCAATAATTTTAGATGTGGATCAGGACCGGCTCAAGAGAAACTTCAATAAGTCCACTGTTCTAAACTAGTAGTTCTCAATAGTGCGGCAGGACAATTGTGGAATCGAAAATGTTGAAATTTATATCGTTCCACCCATAATTCTGTATTTCTGGTGGATAAGCGAAAATTTCGATGGAATGTTCGATAAAATTTAATCGCGTTGGTCGCATTGGCGAAGAACAACCATCAATCTGTGTCTTTAATATCTGGCAGCCGATTCAAAACCGATCATCCATCCATCAAGATGGGTGTAAAGTAACAGATAACGTTTCCAGTCGACTGATCTTTCTCAATCACCACACCTCATTACCCTTTCATTATTTACCCTTTCGGCAAACGAATAGTCCTGTATTCAGAGCGTATGTACGATAATCCTGGACAGCTGACGATGATGATTTTCGTTGAAAAAAAACAAACAAATAAAATAGAAAATCAATAGGTATAATTTTTTTTTTTTGTGCGGCATTTATTTTCATTGACTATTTAGTCGACCAGTTTGTTTGAGACTGCTGTATAATTGCATGCCGTTGATGACTGACTCCGACAGGTTGTAATTAGTGTTGAATGATTGATGATAAATCATCATATCTTGCAAAGTTATCATTGTGCCACACTCGTTACATTTACATAAATAGCCCTTAAAAAGGAAGAAAAAAAACCGAAATTAAATTCCAACCATCATAAAAATCAATAACAACTTTTTCTTTTCATAAAAATATTTATTTTGTGGAATTAACGTCGCTTTTCATCAAAATAAATCACCCGTCTCTATTGAGTTTATAAATTATGGGCCTCCAGTGTATATACCACATAAAGATAATGATTATTTATGGTGAAAATTCTATAAACAAGAGAAATATGCCACAATTTCGAGAACAAAAACAACAGAATAATTGATCCTTGCAATAAATTCAACTTTGTCGTTGAGAATATCGAAGATTTCCCATTTTCCACAGCCACCTACATGGATTAAACTGTTTGAATTCGGAAAAAAGAAAATAGTTCGCAGTTTCAAATTGGAACTTCTCTAAAGATAAATAAAGATAAATAAATCTTGATTTTTGGAGCGAATTTCAAAATAATTGATCAAATCTTTGTGTAATTTTCGAGGTGAATAATGGCTTCGAGTTCTAATCGACGTTCGAAATATTGTGGAAAATTATAATCAATAAGTAGGATTGTGAAGTTGCGCCATTAAATTTTATTGTTTCTATTGTTCAAGTTTTCGATAAAATTCGAATATTGTAGAGAATGTTCAATATGAATTATGATCAGTTAATTTTTGATTGATGTTGAAAATATCGAATGAAAATTGTGCAAAATTCAATATAATTTCCATTGAAATCGGTAGTTTATCAATTTTTTTTTTAAAACAAACAATTGAAAATCACCTGTCACTTTGATTGATGAATTCTATATAGTCGCTTTAATATTGAAATTTTCAATTAAATATCTGCAATTGACAATTTGAATAATTGACAAAGAACTCTTTGAAATTGGGTGGAAATTTCAACTAATAAAACTTTGTTAAATTATATTAAAACAAGCAAGTTTGACACTAGCAAATGGATTGCTTTACTAAACTCACTAACATGGCTCGTAATTGTAAAGGGAATCACCGCGAAAATGGGGGATATATTCATGGTTTATACCGAGTGTCTCAATTAGAACAGCTAGGGAATTGTTCGAAGATTTTGATAGTGGAATTTCCGATTATGAACAATACAACTACACCTGGCAGCTCTAGATGGGACGCTCAGTATATTAAGAATATTCCGGAGATTTGACAATCTTTACATACTATCAAGAACCTACGAAACTAATTTGCTAACGAAGCTAAGAAACTTTCACCAAACACTAATTCAGAATAAGGAAGAAAAGACTTAAAATAATAATAGTAATAATAATAATAATAATAATGGAAAAAGAGATTTTTATCAAATAGTTTAATTAGAATAGAAAATCTCAAAGTTTTCGCAATAAATCATGATTCCTTACGAATTTTAAAAAGTCCATAAATCACACTGTAAAACTGCTCATAGAGCGATTTATTCTGTTCAAACTGTCTGAATAATAAATAATTTTTGAAAAACAAAAAATTCAGGACCGACTCCAAAGCGATAGACGCCCCTACCAATTTTTATTTACGGTGATAGAAACCGTTAACTACCCTCCAATAAGACAGTTATTATTATTATTATTTTGCCAAATATTTTCGCTTGTCGAACAAATATTTGATCAGCTTCTTCATTATTAACAATTAAGCGTTCATATTTCTAATCGCTATCAGTTATTTGAGATTTTCATATATTTTTAAATAAAGACGATCATCTTCAAAGATAACACAGTCTTTTATTCAGACACATGTCGAAAATCAAGTAACATATGTAAGTAAATATCTGTGATTGCTTGATATGGCAAACATTTAAATCGAAAATGTTTATTCGAATATATCCTAAATAAATATTAAAGGTATGATAACACTGCGAGATTAAAAACTAAAATTGTATATTTATAAGAGAAATTCATAAGAAAATTGATAAGAAACCAATAATTTAAATGGAAAAAATATTAATTATCTCAAAGTTGGTGTTATGTTGGACTAATTAAAGCTCAATGATAAATTATTCTATTTCTATTTAGCAAAATAAATAAACTTATATCAGCTCGAAATATTAATTAACAGTAAATCTAGTAGAGGTCAATAGAGTTATCGTTATTGTAGACCTCGATTTGCGCCCAAGATTATGTATTTATTCCTCAATAACAGTCAATAGTTCAGTCAGGGTTAGAAGTGGGAAAAATATCTATGAGAAATATTGGAATGATAAGAATGGAGTCCAGTCTTAAACATTAAACTCGAATTAAAGTCTTTACGAATAGTCAGATTATGAATAAAGTAATTTTTGTTTTTTGAAATGATTATCCTCTAAGTGTCCAGTCTATTTTATTTATCCTCTAAATCCCGTTTAGCTCTCAAATTCAAATCCAGAACGTGATCTTTCTCACAATTTTCAGATTTCCTTATAATTCCATATTTACTCGAATAATATTTACTAAATTATTATCATTATTATTATGGATTTTGAAAAAAGCCGTACATTCGTCATTGAATGTACGTGCTAATTGTTTCAGCCAGCTGTTTGATCTTTTCTATACAAATTGTTCAAGAGAGTACAGAGAGTCGAAACACCCCTTTTTCTTTTACTCTCACTCAACAAGGGGGTTGACAACAACTACCAACTATACAACACATTTCAATCGGTATATGCGACATAATTAAGAGAGAGCCAAAATGATGGAAAGGGGGTACTGTACAACGTTTTTTGTATTATTATCTTAAATTGTGAATTACCAGCAATTCACAATTCAGCAATGAGCAAGAATAATGGATTTAGTCATAAAGCGTTGGCGGTGACGATAATAGCGTAATAATGGTCAAACTTAATTGAGATTAAATAAAGTCGATTTTGTACCGAATTCAATAAATTTAATCTTAATATATGGTGATTATAGGGAGAAAATTCCGAGATTAGAAAAATATTTTCAAAAATCCCGCAATTAATAATGCAATACAGGCAACTTATTATACATTAAATCAATTAGGGAGCAACAATGACATCTATCACAATTTGTGAATACTAGCACAACTAATGGCGAGCTCCCACCGATCGATTCAGTACAATTCTAATTTATTATACTCAAAAAAAATACATAAATTTACTAATCAGTCACAATAATTTAATTGCGCCACAAAAATTTGGTCTATAATTCATTATACTTTTTATAATTGAATTTTTTAGATGAACATTTTGATTTGGTATGAGCCCAGCTTTATTCAGTGTAATTCGAAAGTGCGGTTATGTTTATAGCGGTTGACAATTTTCAAAAACGAATATGAAAACTTTTTTTTACTTTTTTTTTACTGTGAAATAACTATCAAAAAAAAGATATTATAATTATTTCGTTGATTTGAGAAAAATCTGGTTGTAATCTATTTTCTTGAAACAACAACAACAACAACAAAAGTCCAAATTGCAATAGTTGTACTTTTATTTGGTCACAAAAATAAACAAGAAATATGAACAAATCGACAAAATCTCCGACTAATAATGTGAGTGAACGTATCAAAAACACTCGAAAAGAAGTCGAAACAATTAAAGCAGAAATTGATAAACTAATAAATATTGGTATCGGTGAGAGTACTTCGTTACCTAAACAACAATTGCAAGTTGCAGAAATTAAAATTAAAAGAAGAGATTCAAATTGCTCAAAAAAGTTAACAAATGCTCAATTGAAAGTGCCTAAACAAAAAGAAGATGAAGAATCACAACAACAAAAATCACCTCCAGCTCCCAAAACTAAACCATATAATGTTGCTGAAACACGTGAATATATTAAGAAACAACGGGAGAAACGTGCTGAGGAATTGAAAAATCAAATTGCAAATACTGATAATCAAAATGATTTGAAAAAACAAAAATTGAAAGAATTACAAGAGAGAACTAGACAATTGGTTGCGAAAAATGTTCAATTGAAACGTGAACGTTCCAAATCACGTGAACGAAATAATGAGATACGTATTGATAGAACAAATATGAATAGTGATCGATCGAAATCACGTGAACGATCCAATGATTGTCAGCAACAAAAGAATCAAAATATTATTAATATTCAAAATCATGAGTTACAACAAAAACAACAAAATTTGGCTGTTTGTAGTCGATCGAGTCGATCAGGAATTAGAAAGACTGATATAGACCGTCCTGGAAATTTATTCAAAAATATCACAATTCGAAAAAATCGATTAGTCAATAATAATAACTACAATAATGATACTAATCAAGTGGAATCTAATGGAATTATAGAAATTGATGATAAAATTGATGTGAAACTTCTAGAAAATGCAATAATACTCGATAATTGTATGAAAGAATCTAAAGAAACCCAAACAAGTCAAAAATCTTTGTTATCAGAACCAACACAGTCACAGTATTTACCAACAAATCCATATAATTTTATAAATACAGTCAAACGTAAATTAAATCACGTTATAAATGATATAAATGATGGTAAAAAATTCACAGATGTTGGTATACAAAGTTCGTTACCATCAACACCAATTATTGAAAATCAACAAAAATTAAAAGATGAGATTCATGACTTATTAGTTAAAAGTAACGAGAAAAATCATGATGATGATAATGTTGATGATGGAATAAAATCATTCAAATCGCATCAAGAAAATTTGAATTTAAATCTTGAAACAGTTGAGAAATTGAAATTGATTCCATTATCACACAATCAAGCTGTATCAAAGAAATTATTATTTATTGATAGTGAATCGGATACATCGAAGAATATACCTGATATATCAAGTGAAAGTGGTGTATCATCTAGTAGAAGTACCATAATTAATTCAGAAACAAATCTAGATTTGGAACTTGTGGAAAATTTAAAACTACAAACTGATAATGATGGTGATGATGGAAAAATTGGAACAATTGCACAAAATACAAAAACTTACAGCTCTGATTTTATTGATGAAATTAAATCGAAAAGTGATAGTTTGATAACAGTTGAACAAAAAAATAATTCAGACGAATCAATTCTAGAATTAATCACTAATAAATCACAAAATATCAGCAATAGTGATGATCATGGTAATAGTAGTATCACTAGTCGTCTTAATAAATCATTTTATGAAGAATCAAATAATTCTAATCAAATTAAATCGAATTCTATTGATGAATCAATGTATCTTCAAGTACCATCTATAAATTTAGATATGAATATTAATAAAAGCCGTGGTGATATTTCTGGTATAATTGATGAAAAAACATCTATCAATCAAACAAACAAAAATAAAACAACAACAATTACTTTAGAAAAAAATAATAAAATTCCTGACGTAAGTGTTGAACAATTAATAAAATTTTATAATCATCTTGTTCGTTTACAGAACAATTATGTTGGGATTAATTTGAAATTTAATGCGGAAGTCCGTCTACTCAATGATTTTATCACATCAGAAAAGAGATTACAAGCTGTAGAAGAACTGTTTGCTGACTATAAACGTGAAAATGATGAAAAATTGAAAGAGACAAAAATTTTACAAAGTAATGAAACACAAACATCATTGAAAACAGTTACAACAACAACAACAGTAACAAATTTACATCATCAATTATCAATAAACTATTCAAGAGGATCGGGTATAATGACTGATAGTAATGATAATGATCATGAAAATGATGATGATGATAAAAATACTAATGATAACAATAATAATAAAACATTATCAACAATACCGGAGTTGAATTTAAGCAATTTTAATGATACAATTCAAGAACAAATGACTAATGATATTGATAGTAGTCATTTAAAATCATTTATTGATAATAATTACGATGCTACAAATTGTGCTGGATTGTCACTAAATATGGTAATTGTTTGATTTTATTGTTATTTTTTATTATTTATTTTTAGAATTGTGTAATTTAGATCTTCCAATTGAATATAGGCTCTCCTATTTTTATTATGTTGACTGGCCTAGGGAAATTTGCTCTTATTCAGAACCGGCTCTCATATATTTCTTATAATTTTTTAGTATATTTATAAATTTTTCCACAATCGTTTGAAAAAAAATTACCAATATTCAGAAAATTTGAAAAGTTTCCCTTTAGTTTCAAATTAAACATTATTCGATTGATTATTAATTTTTCGTAGAATTATTGTGAAAAAAAAATACTTCTTTAATAGAGTTTTATTTGATTATTTATAATTTTCATTGTAAATAGTTTTTATTGATAAGAACGTTTTATCTGAAATTAATGGAATGTTATTTTTAAACGATTTACACAATTGTTGAATTTCTAACAATAATAATTATGATTTATTTTCCAGTTTGAACAATTAATTAAAGATGAAGATGTACGTTTAAAGCATTTAAAAGCTATAATAAAAATACGTGAACAAGCATTACTTGATCGTACAAAAAGTGAATTGATTTGGTTAGAAATTCAAAAAAAGTACGTATTTTTTGATTATATTTATTAATAATTTTGATATATTTTTATTTTTTGGATTATTCAGACGATTAATTGAGAGTGAGAAGGTGGAACAAGCTTCACTTATTAAGAAGAAACAACGTGCTATTTTATTGAAATTAGAACAAGAAAGAAATGAAATTAAAAGATTAAAGCAAAGTCAAAAACAAGCATCAAATGAACGTATTAATAAATTGAAGCAACAACGTAATTTAATAAAAACACAATTATCAACAAATGAGATGTTAAAAAATATTAAAATAACAACACCATCATCATCAATATCAAGAAATCATCGCCAATCAGTACCATTAATTGTAACACAGAATCAACGTAAAGAAACATCAATATCAACAAGAAAAAGTTGTTCAGGTGATGATATTTTAAGTATAACAACAACTTCGAAAATTAGTCGAATATCAACAGCTTCATCATCATCGTCAACAGAATTAGAGAATTCGTTCAATTTACAAGAAGCAAGCTTACGAAGGTGAATAAATTTAAAGCTTTATATTTTTATTTATGAACGTCAGCAAAACTATTGTAAATTTTGCTGTGTGAGATTTTTTTCTGAAAATAACAAATCAACAATCATCCCAACTCTATTATTACGAAAGAAATTAGAAATGATTAAAAACAGCCTATCTATAATTAGATATCCTGTTGGCTATTTTCCAATATACTGTTTTCTATTAGGAAGCTTCCTATATAGAGGAAATACATATATATGTTTTCAAAATTAGTCAACGGTTCCATTGAACGACGCCGTCGTCGTATTCGACGTCGTCATTTATAGTTGTCGTCATTTTGAGTATTACTACGTTCTTCTTATTTACTTACTATTATACATTATATATTATTGCATGTTTAATTTATTATGTAATAATAATTTTATTGTTTTATTCTAGGAATTTGTCGATGCGAGAAAAAGCATTAAGTGAACGTAAAAAAACTGCTGAGGAATTATTAAAATGGCATCAAAAATTATTAGACGAAGAAAAGAAGATAACAGCATTAGAAATAGCTGCCAATATTCTAGTGAAACAATTACCAAACAAGAAGAAAATCAAAAAATCTCACATTGGTGTTGCTGCTACAACTACATCAACTGTTTCTGGACATAATAATGAAATTTTCGAATTTTCCGGTTTACAATTAAATCAATTATGGAGCAATATGACTGGACGTTTAGAAAAGCAATTTATCGATGATAAACAATACGTTATGTCACAAACTGAATTGGAGAGATTTTGTAAAAGTGTTAAAACAACACAACATAAGAAGAATTTAAATAAAACTAGTGAATTTTCAATAAAAACAACATCAACAACAACAAGTGAATTAAGTGATTTATGTGACATTCCAAAAATTTCAGGGAAAACTTTACAAATCCATCAAAATAATAGTGAAAATGATTTAAATGGTGAATATTCGAATAATTTTGAATCAGAATCAATCCATGATAATGATGAAATTGATCAAAATCAAATCACATCAATTTCTGTATTAATTAATAATTTTAGTAAAATTGAAGATGAAATTTCTGTATTGGGTCAAAATCAAAAGAAATTAGATGAAATAATAGTTGATGAAAATAGTATTTCAGAAATTTTAACTGATGAGAAAGAAAGAACTTCTGAAATTGTTGATGAAATAACATCATTTAATCAAAAAACTGATTTACAACAAATTCAATCTGATTCTATCGAAGAAGAAGAAAATGATCAAAAAACAAATTCTAAAAGTATCAGTATCAGTATTACAGATAATATTTTGAAAATTGAAGATTCTATCAAAGAAATTGATGAGAAATTTGATAAATCTTTAGAAATATTGAGTCCAAAATCTACTTTAATCTCTGAAAATTATTTAGAAGAGTCTGTGAATTCACAAAATGAAAAAATTGATCAAATTGAAGAAAACAGCGAGATGTCTCTCAATAATAATAATAGTATTGTCGAAACTATTGATGAGAAATATTCCAAAATCGAAGATACCAGAAATGAAGAAAATAGTATATTGAATCTATTAAGTGAATTAGAAAAAAACCATGAACAAATTATTGAAGAATCTCCAAGAATTACAGAGAAAGATTCTGAAAATTACTCAGATGATTTTAAGAGTGAATCAAAAGAAGATTCAACAATTTTAGATTTAGATTTAGAAAAATCGAATGAAGATACTCAAATTTCTATAAATACAGACGATTTCAAAACAAGTGGTGCCATTGATATAACAAAAAATGAATCTGAGATTATACCAGATATAAATGATAGTTTAAGTGATAAGAGCCCCAGATTACAAGATATTTACATTACAACTTCTCCAGAATTATCCGGTAATTTTTTCTCAAATTTCCTTCAAATTTTTCTTTACATTAATAATAGAAAATGTTATTGAAGCTTTTTCAGATGATGTCAAAAGTGAAGCGGAGGAATTATTGAGGAAACAACTCGCTATTGAGCAAGAAGTAAATAAATTGCTTATATCGAAAACATAAATAAAATATTTCAATTTTAGATAAAACAATTGGAGCAACAACAAAAAGAACACATCCCCTATGTGTATATGAGAGAAATACCAAATAAACCTCCACCACCGTATAAACCACCACAAACATTACCATCAATACAATCAGTTTTACCAACAGAACCAAAAGAAATTGATGAAATAACAAATTACACATCAAAAGTTTTATATAAAGCATATGAATTAAATAATTTAGAAAATGTGAAGTTTTCTGAAAATAGTTTTAAATTAATATCAAAAGTGGATATTGGTAAAAATTGTTGTGAATTATTATTTGATATATGTAAGGAATTAGCAAATGAACATTATAAACAATTTGAAAATTCCCAAAATCAACCAACATGGATGAAGATTTCAAATAAAAAACAACAATTATCATTAATTAAACCGTACGATTGTAAAAATTTGGAACGCTATATGAATCGTAAACTGAAAGAACTGTTCAATTTTGAAAAATCAATAATCAAAGAAAGTATGATTATAAAATGGGGACGTAAGAAACGGGACCATGTTGATGAAATTTTAATTAAAGAATCACAAGATGAAGACTCACAATGGACGAATTTTGATAAAGATGAAATAACTTCAAAAGATCAACTGACTGATATTATAATGAATATGTTGATTGATGAGACTGTTGATATTGCTAAACGGATTTTTCTTAAGAAAACTTCTATCAGTTACAAAGAACCGGAGGTGGAATGTGAAGAGGGCAATTAATATTGTAACGATGACTATATATGCATAATTGTTATCTCTAATAAGTGTTAACTGCCATATTGTTCTTTTTCTAAGTTTGCGAAATAAAAGTATTTTTTCAGTAATAGAATTTTTGTTGCAATGAATTCTCCTATTAGAGGAAAGTAGAGATTAATGGGACGTTCGGTATAATAAAGCGCGCTATTTTCCAACTATCGCCAACTCTACCACATAAATTAACTAAATTGCTAACCTCAATCTGTCAAGTCAAAATTCAAAAATTGTGTTGTGTTTTTATTTTTAAATTGATATTAAAATAAGTGATAATCAGTAGATTAGTTTATTTCAAAGATAATGTGAAAATGTCTGTTGACGAGATACCGGCGCTTTCCACGTGGAAAATGTTTAGTAATACAATATCAGCATTGTTAAAAGTGGAATTTTCCGAAAGTTGTTTACAACGTTTAGCTAAAATAATAATAGCGAAGAATGTAACAAATATATTTGTTTATAATCATAATAATTTGATTTCATTTGATGATTATCACAAAATTACGTTTAAATATCAAACATTCACTATATGGCTTTTAGGTAGATTATTTTATTTTTCAATATCTGAGAAAATAAATTATCAAACATCAAAAATATTAATTGATGCACAATTATGTATCTTAAATCAGTTATCAAAGACACAATTGCACATATGTCTAAATATATGCCAGCAGTATTTACAGATATTTGAAGATTTTGTTAATTTTATTAAAGCTGATGAAAATGAGAAAATGGAATTGAAACTATTTGAAATTGAATATAATGAGAATGATTTGGATGAATATTTTGATTTAAGTCCGATTGTAATTGAAATTACCAAAGATAATTCGAATAATATTCTTCTGAAATGTTTGAAATTCTTCAAATTTATTTTATTACATGATTCCGGTTACAGTATTTTCAATAATCGACAAAATCAAATTTTTGATAATCTGTTGTATTTATTAACAACTAGAAATGTTAGTATAAAATTGGAAATCTTTCAGATTTATTTGGAATTGGTGGAATTGTCCGAATTCAATAATTGTTTGAATTTGTTGATTTTAAATAATTTGAAAAAAATTCCACTATATTTAGAACAGTTCATATTGGAAGTTTACGATGATAAAATTCGACTTAATTCAGAAAATTTATTATTATTTGATGTTATTGTGGTGGATTATTTTGGTATATTGAAGGAAAATTCAAGAAAAACTCTAATTCAGTCAATAACAGAGAAAAAGTTGAATTTTCCAAAAATTATCGATGATATTGTGACTTTAGAATTAACATCGTTTTGTTTTGTGATGAAAAACAATATTATTGATTCTATCAAAAATTTTAAGCAATCGAATGTGATTAAAATTGCCGAAATTTGTAAAATTTGGTCAAATTTCTGCTGCAGTCTTACAAACTGGTTTGATACAACAAGTTCTAATAGTTTATTGAAAATTTTAAATATTTTAAGTCGAAACTTCATCGAAATTAAAATAGAATTCAAATCGCATGAATTGATTTATTTTGACGATGCTCTTCTATCTCGATTAATGTCGAAAATTAATCAAACAAATTCTAAGGATATTGAAAGAATTTATGGATTTTTAATTGATTCCCCTATTTTATTTGGAAACAAAGATCTGATTTTTATTGTTGATTTGTTCATATTTCCGTTCACTAGAGTTTTTCATAATAATTTTTGTAAAAATGATATAAATGATCTGTTGAATTGTTTGAAAAATCACGAAAATATAAAAGAAATTTCGTTGAAATCGTTCAATGATTTAATTAGAATAATGTCGAGTGATTTGATTTGTATTGATAAAGAAATTTTGGAAGAAATTCAAATGAAATATTTCAATTTAGTCGAAGAAATCATGAATTCTCAAGATTTACATCTACAATGTTTGGTGAGTTTTTTTCTCCAGCAAAGCCTGTATTTTTATTTACATAAATTCACTATTATTGTTATTATTTTTATAGGTGATAGAAAATTTACCACAAGCGGCAATATTATTTCAAAATTGCGATAATTTAATGCAGCTTTTATTGAAAATAATGACAATAGAAATTACTGAAGTTCGGATTCAAACTTTACAAATTCTACCGAAATTCGTTTGTTTATTATCATCAAATTTTATTAAAAAAATAACTTACGATAATAGCAATAATAAATTGGAATTATTGATAATTTGTTTAGAATGTCGCCCGCCAAATTGTGTAAAAAATGAAGAAATTCACCAAAAACTCGAATATAACTCATCATCATTCAACGAATTATTATTTAAATTAATTATGGGAAATCTTAGAAATTCAAGTGATGAAGTCTCGAAAATTCCAATATTGGAAATTTTAAGATATTGCTACCAGCATAACCGATTATTCCACTCGATGGATTTATTGAAAATTTGGATTAAAGCCTGTGAAAATGATGATGAAGAGGTACGTGGAAAATTTATCGAAATTCTAGGTCCTGTCATCAAATCTCTACAAAAGCAAGACGAAATTATCGATATTCTCATGGAAGAATTCCTAGAACTGACAAAATTATCATTGAAAAATAATTACAATCTTCAAGCGACTGTTGTAGAAATTTGCGAAATTTTGATCAACAATTATAATGAGAATAATGAGAAAATTGTACGTTATTTGATGAAAATTTTAACATATCTAATAATGATGCCAACATCTAGACATTCATTAATTGCAATAAATAAATTTTTCAAACTATGTGAATTCCAAAAAATTACAACAAATCAATTATTCAAGCAATATCGTGATGAATTATGCGAGACAATCATACATTTATGTTCAATAAATTTAATACTGATCAATTCAACGTTATTGAATTCGTTACAAAAAATCTCAATTACTCTGGGCTATCGTAATTCAAAAGAGCTAATCGGGCTAGAATGTCGCCATTTATTACCGTATTTGATAAGTAAAATAATCAAGATACCGAACGTTAAAGAATTAATCGAGGAGATTTCAGTGATTCTAGAAATTGATTTATCGGAATTATTGGCTCAGAACTACGGGTACATATTTTTGAAGATATTCTTGAATGATACCAAAGAGAATTTCAAAATTTGCATGGATTTTATGGAGAAAACCAGCAATTTATCCGGACCATTATTACGTAAACGTAATTTACGAATTATTCTGAACGAATTATTATTGAATTTGAGCGAGAAACGCGATAAAGTCGTTTTAGCGTTAACGTTATTAACACGTGAAGATTTAGAAAATAAATCCAACAATAATTATAGCATTCAAAACTATTTACAGCCGAGATTATTGGGCTTATTGCAACATTTCGATATAAATTTAATAACAAAGTCGCGTAATAAAGATTCGGTTTTATCGAGCTTTTCCGATTTTCTGTATTTTATGAATAAGAAATTCATCACGCCGCTACGCTATAAAATTTTCGCTATGCTACGAACGATTGATTATAATGATCATCAACCGAAATTATATTGTAATGTTTGGGATGCTTTCATCAATAATTGCGATATTGAAACGTTAGGACCACAATTAGCGACCATTTTCGTATCTTTATTACCATTAATTACAATTTGTCAAGAGAAAATCAATGAGATTTTCAAATATTTGATCATCGATCATGAACAAATCAATAAAGATTATATTAGGGACCTGTTTTTCGTTAATGATAGCAATAATAATGATGGATTTATTGATAAATCGATTGTAAGAGTTATTAGGAAATATACGAATACTTTTAATAATTTCACTTTAAAAGAGAACATTAAAGAATTTTTGAAATATCTACAACATGAAACTATAGAAATCCGTATTTTTGCTATAAAATATTTGAAGTTGTTGATGGAGAAAAATCGCAAAGATTTAGACCGGATGATACTGGGCTATAATGGCATTGATTCAATTATTATTGAATTGATCAATATTTTGATATGTAATTGTCGTGAAAAATGTAAAAATTTGAAATTAGCCTGTGGCGAATTAATTGGTGAATTAGGCGCAATTGAACCCAGTCATTTACCAAGAATCTACACCAAAAATATACGTAATTTTACATTTTTTATAAATGACGATATATTCATTATTAATGCTTTGAATGAATTAACTAAAGCTTTACAAAGAGAAAAAAATACACATGTGAGTTAATATTTTATTATTTTCTAATTGAATTGAATAATTAATCGAGCTTTATTTATTGAAAGGATATGGATCGTTACGCTTTGGCTATTCAAGAAATTTTAAAAACTTACGAGATCTCCCCCAATGAATCAAGCAAAGGTAATTATATATGGCAACAAATCGATGAATCGCAACAAGAATTAATATCACCGCTATTATCATCGAAATATATAATGAAACAAATGCCGATATCGAAATTTCCATGTCCTATTTATGGTAATTCGACATATGGTAATACATTCCAATTATGGCTATATAAGTAAATTATTTCTTATTATTAGTTGGATTATTTTTGATATATTTTTTTTTCGAATTATAGTTGGACCTTCAGTTCAATTCAAACTTTACCACAACAATTACAAACGAATTTGAATGTTTGTTTACCGGCTATGAAACAAGACAATCGTATTCTAATGAGTTTCCTACCACATATTTTATTACATTCATTATGTGAAGGTGTTCATGATGATCAAGATAAAGTTTATACTGAAATTAATACAGTCACAACATCGTTTTTGAGTAAACAAATTACAGAAGAGAGTGATGAAAATGTAAGTAATTTAAATTAATAAGATCAATAATTAATTGAGAGAATAATCCAAGTCTTAGTAGCTGTGATTTATAAAACAATTGCAGATTTACGAAGGATACTGGCCATCTATGAATCGTTTATGGAACTAAACTCGGTATGTACTATTCGTAATTAACTGTTTGAGGCTCATTATTTTTTTTGTGGAACTATAATTTTTTGACTTATTCTTTTTATTTCTTGATGATAAATACGTAAAACATATTGAGCAAGTTATCAGATGTTTGCCTTGTGAGTACGCAACCAACAAAGCACGATATATGGCAGTGGTTTCCAAAGACGATCATAGATGTCGCGACAATAATTGTATTTATTTTCAAAATAATTTTATTTTTATTGTTCTAGGTTCGTTCATATTCATCAAATTCATCATTGATAACAGCAAAAATATCAGAAGAAATTTCCCAAGCTCAACAATGTACGAAAATTGTTTTCATAATTCTAGATTTCTTAGAACGTTGGATAAGAGAATGGCAATGGCAAAAAGGTGCTGAGGAACGGAATAATTTACAATTTATAAAAATCAAAAAATTTCTAAATCGTTTCTGTAAATTACATTTGGCTAAATGTAATTATTACTGTGATGAATATCCACGTGCTTTGATGTATCTTGAAGACTATATTATTGATAATATACAAGATGTTGATAATCATTTATCATTTTTAGCAGAGGTAATTAATTAATTTTGATTAAATTAAAATTAATTCGATTCAATTTAAAGATTTATGCGAAATTGGATGAATCTGATGGAGTGGCTGGTGTAACAGCACTACGTCACAATCAACCACCTATATTGGATCGTATACGTAATTTAGAAGTATCTGGTAAATTATCAGAAGCTATTTGTTGTTATCAACAAATTGAATATCCGTTAAAATTACAACATATACGCGGCTTAATTCAATGCAATTTGGACTTGGATAATACACAATCAGCATTACATATTGTTGATAGTTGTATTTATAATCAGCATATTAATTATAATCATGAATTAGTTGATTTACAAGCGGAAATTTTCTGGCGATTAGGACAATTCAATCAAATTGAAGAATTATTGAAGAAACCTGAAATTAATAATAATAATTCATGGGGTGTACAAATTGGTAAAATAATGTTGAATTTCACAAGAGGTGATCGTGGTGAATTTGAAAATATTCTAAACGATATTCGTCGACAACAAGTCGAATATTTGAGTGCTGCTAGTTTAGAAGAAGGCTCTTATCAACATGGCTATAATCACATTATCAAGCTACATATATTGAATGAAATTGAGCAAATCGAACGGACTACCTATGAAATTTTGAATAATCTCAATAATAACGAAATTCTAGAGAATTTAATCAACAATCTAGGAAAAGAGTGGGAATTACGTATAAAAGTCGTACAAGAATCGATCAAATTGATCGAACCAATTCTATGTATACGTCGCATAATTCTACAACAAGCCAAAAATTTAATTGAATCGAAATCGAATAATGTTAGAAATTTAATTAATTTCCATATTGGTAAAAGTTGGTTGTTGAGTGCGAAAATTGCACGTGATGCCGGTAATCATTTACAAGCCTACAATTATTTATTGAAAGCCGAAGATTACAATTTAGAAGAACTATTTTTGGAGAAATCGAAATTATATTGGTCGAAAAACGAGAATGATGAAGCACTGAAAAGTTTACAAAATGGCCTAGATCGAATCCTACCAAAGAAAGATTTAATTAATAATTTAACAATTGAACAAAAACGCATTTGTTCTGAAGCTAAATTATTATTAGCCACATACAATGATACATTATCGTACGTTAATACCGAAACTAATATTATTAATTATAAGGAATCGATTGAAATTTATAAAGAATGGGAGAAAAATTTGGTGTATTTAGGACAATATTATGATCGTATATTTCAAAGTTTAGATGATAATGAACGTGATTCGACTAATGGTAGTGAGATGCAAATTCATATAATAAATTATTTTGGTAAATCATTATTATATGGTTCAAGTTATGTTTATCAATCGATGCCGCGTATGTTATCAATATGGTTCGATTATGGTACAAGTTTATTAGATCAGCAGAATTTAACAATAAAAAACGAACGCAGAAATAATTTATTGAGAATGACAAAATTAATTGATACGTTCTTGGAACGTTTACCGACTTACTGTTTTTTCACCGCAATTTCGCAAATTATTTCTAGAATATGCCATCCACAAAAAGAAGTCTACGCCGAATTGAAATCGATTATCATCAAATTATTACTAGAATATCCGCAACATAGTTTATGGATGATTATATCTGTTATTAAGTCGAGTTATGCTGTACGGGCTAAACGTTGTAACGAAATTTTATTGGATTCGCGATTGAACAACAATAAACGTATGCAGAAGTTGATTAAAGATTTCACTGATTTAGCTGAAAAATTGATCGAATTATGTAATAAAGAAGTATCGCGGGATTTACGAACGACGACAGTCAGTTCTATAATACGTTCACTACCAAGGTTAGATTTAAATCAATTGAGAATTATTGTAAAACAAATTGATTTCTTTTGTTTTAGAATGTTACAAAATTCGAATTTTAGCGAAATTATGATACCAACACATAAATTTCGTAAATTAGTCTTACCGAATCCGGATTTCTCCAATAATCAACATAATCCATTTCCAAATCAATACGTCCATATTGTTGGTATTGAAGAAGAAGTTATAATATTGCGCAGTTTACAAAAACCAAGAAAAATCACATTCAGAGGATCCGATGGGAAAAAGTTAAATCATTTATTGTTATTTAAATAATCATTCAATAATTTACTTTGTAGATATATACAGATGTTGAAGCCGAAAGATGATTTACGTAAAGATTTCCGTTTGATGGAATTCAACGATATTGTCAATCAATTATTATCTAGAGAATCTGAATCTAGACAGAAGCGTTTAAATATACGTTTATATTCAGTTTCACCATTAAATGAGGAATGTGGCCTAATTGAATGGATACCGGATTTGGTTGGTTTACGGCCAGTTTTGATAAATTTGCACAAACAACGAGGTAAATTGCAATTGTCGCCTTTTCAATTGTTTTCATACCAAACGCGATATTATTATTAGGCTTAGGAATGAGTGCACGAGAATTGAAAGATGCCAGTTGTAATCTTCGCGATCCATTATCGAAGAAACGCGACGTTTTTCTTAAGCAATTATTACCAAAACATCCGCCGATTTTAAGCGAGTGGTTCCGGATCACCTTTCCAGATGCCCAAGTAAATTCATTTTTTTCTCTCTAATAATCAATTATTATTATTGTTATTGTTTTATAGAGTTGGATAACGGCCCGTACAGCTTATATTCGAACAACGGCTGTGATATCGATGGCTGGTTATATATTAGGTTTAGGTGATCGTCATGGTGAAAATATATTATTAGATTCAACTAGCGGTGATACAGTACACGTCGATTTCAATTGTTTATTTAATAAAGGTGAAACTTTCGAATGGCCCGAACGTGTACCGTTTCGTTTAACACACAATATGGTAACGGCAATGGGACCATTGGGTGTTGAAGGTGTATTTCGTAATTCTTGTGCATGTACATTAAAAGTTCTACGTACAAATACAAATACGTTGATGTCAATTGTTACACCATTTGTTTATGATCCATTAGTATCATGGCCAAGGAATACAACCGGACCTACAATTGAACAAAGCAATGCTGAACGTACCAATGAACAGGCTTTAGATCACATCAAAAATATCGAATTACGTTTAAAAGGTATCGTTAAGACCAGAAATCGTACATTATCGATTCCACTATCGGTTGATGGACAGACGAATCATTTGATTAAAGAGGCAATCAGTATTGATAATTTATGTCAAATGTATATAGGCTGGGGGCCTTATATGTGAATTCAAATTATATTTTCTAATTTTATGATTTTTTATCATTTGCTTCAAGTACAATTTTTATCCTGACAAAATTCTGAAATGTATCCTGTAAATCATATTGTAAACTTTCCGTAATTTGTCGCAATCGTCCATCACTAACACCGGCAATCAATTTCGCAACTCTTTGCGACGGACAATGAACTAGAACAACAACACTTAAACCACCATCATCGTTAATATCAAACAATTCCAATTCCGGCTTCAATTGATACGGTATCTCTTGTGGTAGATAATCGAGAAATTTCGCTTTAACATTGTTCAATATTAAATTTTCAGCAGTTTGATCCGACCATATATCGTTAGGAAACATCCATTTGGCTGGTTTTGCACTGTTGGTGAGATATCTTTTTAATTTGGACGAACCATCACCAGTTAGGGCCGAAACCATGAAAATTTCCTTGAAATGGGGCCAACCTTTTAAAGTATCGTCTGATTTTTCTTGGTGCTTCGAATCAAATAGAGATTGGCCATCGAAACAGTTTTCAGTACACGATCGGACCAAATCTAATAGTTTTCTTTTTGATTTCAAAACATCTACCTAAAGTCAAGATGAAATTAATGATTTGAATCGTTATATGATGCCGATCCTAATCCAGTTTTGCACGCTTATGTCTGCGTAATTCA
The DNA here is from genome assembly GCA_037414795.1 of Stenodera caucasica. Taxonomy (NCBI): domain Eukaryota; kingdom Metazoa; phylum Arthropoda; class Insecta; order Coleoptera; family Meloidae; genus Stenodera; species Stenodera caucasica. The sequence continues at coordinate 26,314 of JAZBGZ010000049.1, forward strand.
AGTTTCTTACACAAAAGAAAAGTAGGATCGGTATCACTAGTTAGACATAAAAACTATGATTACTTTGTTGAAGATCAAAACGCTAGGTTTCTGTTTAAATTCCTCGAGTAGGCGAATTATTTTAATATCTAGTCGATGCCTAGTCCATTCATTGCTTACATCATGAATTACACCAATTATATCAGCTTGATTCAAACAAACTTTACTATCTTTAATGAAACTTCTTTCGAGATTATACCTACAAAAGAACTACTGATTGAAAGAGAACCATTATTTTGTTGAATTTACCGTTTATGTTCTTTGATGTTAATTAAACCTGGTGTATCCAAAAAGACAATTTGTGAATTCGATTCTGTGTAAACCGCCATACATTTTGCTCTAGTTGTATGTACTTTCGATGAAGTTGGGCATACCTTTAATTAGAATTTCGTTAAATAATTATTCAATGAAAAATAAATACATACTTTTCTATCCATTAAGCTATTGATCAAAGTACTTTTCCCGGCATTCGGAACACCAATTATTGCTACTTTGAGTAGTCGAGTATCTAAATTATTTTGTAGGATAGTTTGTTCAGCATTTGTAGAAAATTTTGTAGTAGATATACGAAAAACTATACGAGAATTGCGGAACATTTTTCGGATGTTCAACACAAGCATAACCTCAAATAATAGTTTCAATCTCTATTACGAATATGATCTTCAAAATCTTGATTAGGAATATTTACCTTGAATTACTAAAGAATAAATTTAATCGTTGATCTTTTGATTATTTTCTTCAATAATAATACGTTCAAGTTTTGAAAGTATAAAGCTAGGTTAGTTTTATTTGACAGCACAGATTTTGACAGTATGTCTAGGGAGTTTGGGGATTTTATGTTCTTTTATTACATATATGTATATAAATATTATATAGCATGTCCCATTAATTTTTCTCATTTAAAATAATTTATTCAATTCGAATATTTATTCTTTTATTCTTTACAATCTTGGAGTCATTCCACCGGCAGCAACAATATTTTCACCTGTTATATAACTAGCATCATCTGAAGCCAAAAATGCTACAACCGAGCCCATTTCATATGGCTCTGCAGCTCTAAAAATCATTCTTCACAATCTTATTTGAAACAAATAATCAAATGCCTATACCTTTTCATTGGAATTGTCGCAACTTCTCTTTTTACTGATTCATTGTCACTAATCTAAGATCAATAATTACAATGATTCTCTGATAGAAACAAAAAAGTAAACTTACAGCTGCTGAAAATTTAGTTTTGACTAAACCAGGTGCAACACAATTTACTGTGATATTTTCAACGGCCAATTGTCCAGCTGCTGCTTTTGTTAAGCCAAGTAAAGCTGTTTTACTAACAGAATAAGCACCTACTGACTACAAGAAGAAAAGTATAAGTCGATAGAAAAACATGTTAAAAGAAAATTACTTCAGATGGATTAAAAGCAGCAGTAGATGAGATGAAAATTATTCTACCAGATGGTCGTTTTCTGAATAATGGTAGCGCTTCTTTTGCTAATAACCATGATGATTTTATATTGACATCGAAGATTTTATCCCATGATCGCTCGTCACACTATAATCAACAAAAACAATTGAAATTCTAAGGATTAATTTTATGATTATATTACATTCAAAACAAAGTCGATATTTGTATTGATAGCTGCATTTGATACAAGTATATCAAGTCCGCCTAATTTTTCTGCTTCTTCAAATAATCGTTTACGATGGTCTTTATTTGAAACATGACAAACTAAACCGATTACTTTCAAATTTTCCGATTTTAGCTTTTCAACAGCTAAATCGACGTTCTTTTGTTTTCGACTACTGACAATAACTTGTGCACCTTCTTGTGCTAAACGCTTCGCAATACCGTAACCAATCCTCAAAAATTGTTATATTTATTACAATAATTCAAGTATTAACAATATTTATAAATTTACCCATCAGTTGAAGCTGTAACAATAGCAATTTTACCGTGTAATCGTCGTGGAATTGAAGCATTCATTTTTTATTTGAATACTACCGAATTGTGATAGTCTCGATACAATTCGACTTTAATAACTAAAACTAATTTATATATTTAGGAAACATGAAATAATGGAAGACAAAGTTCAGTTCTGGATAATAAAAAAAAGTATTATCTGCTTGAGGGATTTTTATGTGAATCGTCTCACTACATACGTCCAACTAAAGTATATCTTGAAGGATTTTAATCGAAGATACTTTTAACTCTCCTCTAAAAAAATCTACATTATTGTAAGAACTAAATAATTCTAATTATAATCTTGAAGTCATCCCCCCGGTAACAAGAAGATTTTCACCGGTGATGTAACTGGCATCATCTGAGGCTAAAAATGCGATAGCTCCACTTATTTCTTCCGTTTTACCAAGTCTACAATTAATTTGAATTAATCTCAATTTTTCCCAGGATAATTTATTTTACCTCTTCATTGGAATTTTAGCTAGAATCGCTTTTCTTGCAGCTTCAGTACTTGTTAACTGTAATCGAAAATATATTACATATTCTCATTTAATGTAAATCATACAAAATTTCTTACAGCAGCTGAAAATTTCGTGTCTATAACACCTGGACCAACACAATTTACGGTTATATTATCATTTGCTAATTGTATAGATGCTGCTTTTGTTAAGCCAAGTAAAGCTGTTTTACTTACAGAATACGCCCCTAAAGGCTGCAATTTTGTTTGTTAATAATTTAAAAATAAAATCAAAATAATTACTTCGAGTGTTTGAAAAGCGGCAATTGATGATACGAAAATAATCCTACCAGATGGTCGTTTTTTCAATAACGGTAAGGCTTCTTTAGCCAATAACCAAGAAGCTTTAACATTAATTTCAAATATTTTATCCCATGCCTTTTCGTCACACTACAATTAATTCGAATTAATATCAAAAATTTGAAAACTATTATAATTTGATTAATGATTACATTCAAAACTAGATCCAAACTGGGACTAACTCCAGCATTAGCTACAATTATATCGAGCCCACCTAATTTTTCAGCTTCTTCAAATAATTTTTTACGATCCTCTTTGTTCGCTACATGACAAACTAAGCCTGTTACTTTCAAATTTTCAGATTTCAATTTTTTAACAGCCTCATCGACATTCTTTTGTTTACGACTACTTATAATAACAGTAGCTCCTTCTTGTGCTAATCGTCTAGCTGTAGCGTAGCCAATTCTGTTGTTTTTTTTTTTCAACAAAATTATTATTATTGATTGTTTATTGAAAATATTTACCCATCAGTTGATCCTGTTACAATAGCAATTTTTCCAATCAAACGTTGTGGAATTGCCATTGTCATTTAGATAGTTTTCTTTAAAATTATTTAAAGTTGTATAAATCGTTATGATTTTCA
>JAZBGZ010000049.1:36604-65914 GCA_037414795.1 Stenodera caucasica
AGATTCTCTCTAACTGAGAAATCTTTCCCACAAGTATTACAATGATACGGTTTTTCACCTGTATGTATTCGAAAATGTACTTTCAAAGTGGTACTTGATGTGAAAGTTTTTGAACAAATATTACATTGATGTGATTTTTCACCGGTATGGATTTTCTGGTGTGTCTTCAAATTTTGAATTAACGTAAAAGTTTTACCACAAATATTACACTGATGAAGTTTCTCATCTTTATGGATATCTAAGTGAGTTTTCAAATATGATTTTGTTGAGAATGTTTTATTACAAATATTGCACGTATTTGAGCCATGTTCAGCTTTCAAATGAGCATTCAATTCTGATTTATAGCGAAAATTTTGTTCACAAATACTACAATCATGTGATTTTTTTGTTGTTCCATCTTTATCAAGATCTGAATTAGATGACTGATCTTTCTCAGATTGATAAAGTTTTTCTTCAATCTCTACTTTACAAGGCTCTACAAAATTTATTTCTTCGTTCTCATTTGAATCTCGACTATCACTACTATTATTACCAACATTATCAGCTGTAGTATTATTTTCATTTGATTTTTTTTTATCTAAAATATGAATAGAATTCGCTGATTTATTCTTTGATCATTCTTATTTTATAAAAAATCCTTATCTCCATGTCAATCTCTATTTCTAGTTTCACGACATGATTTTCTTGGGTAACTGTCCTTAATGATGATCGCATTATTTCGTGCTTTGTTATCCATTCAATACTCTTATACGAAAGTCTACGATCTTCATTAAAGATAGTTGCCCAACAAAGTTGTTGAGCAAGTTTCTGAAAAGATAAAAAGTTCGAAATTGACAAGTCTATAAAAATAAGAGAGATGGAAAAGAAGATAAGGATCTACTTAATAAAGATGGGTGGCTATTTCATTATTGATTCTTTACCAATTCCAGAGCTTTGCTGTTCACGTTCACTTCTGGAATCTTCTACTTGATTTTCTGTATCAACATTATCGAATTCTTCTTCATTTCTATCAACATCTAATAACATAACATTATGGACTAGTTTCATTATTGATCCAAATTCAAATTCTTACCAGTTTCAGATGAAGGTTCTTCTACTTCGGTTTTCAATTGATTGATCAAATTACTGTTGTACAATTCTTGATGAAATCTCGAATCAACTTGTAAAATTAATGAACGGAAAGTATAGAAACTCATCAATTTTTCATAACAATCATTACATGTAATTTTTGGGAATGGGTCACTCTCATACAACTAAAAAAATAAAAAAGAAATAAAAATCTAAAACTATATCAAAACAAAATATTACTTTTAGTCCAGTTAAAATCTCAATAATTTCCAGAACTTGAGTACTGTGGTTTTCATTAAGAAACAAACTCTTTGAAAAACCTGGAGGTGTTTCTAGGTGACACAACCGACACAAATCCATAATTTGATAATGATTTAATTAATAACTTACAAAAACAAAATAATGAACAACTAAACCTCCGCCATATGCAAAATGTTTGATTTTCGTGACTATTTGTAGCGCTATATAAATGCAACGTTATCAAATTTTTTTACAATCAATTAAGTGATCTAACAACATTCAAACTATTAATATCACAGTCAGAATTAATATCAATCAAGCTATGATGCATAGAAATCACGAATAAATTCTCAAAATCGCACATTTCCTAATTTAAATTTTGAGACTATTTCGTGGATCTGGCAACATTCTCCACTATCCCCTCTCATTTAGATAATTTCGAAATGTATGCAACCAGTAAATCGTATCAACTCTCTCAATTGCCTGTTTTCACTTATTCGATATAATTAATTATGAAAAAATTCAAGATTAGAAAAATTTTATTTGTAAAACTAATGACAATAAACTTGTACGAATATCATTCAATTTTTCTTGTACATACTAGCTCCTGCACGAGCCAATCGATCAGCTTCTTCATTACCTTTAACACCTACATGTCCACGAACATGTTCCTAAAAATGTGATTATTTTACAACAAAAAATATAAATATTGAGCATCGTACCCATTTAATATTGACACTACGGCTTAATTCGTCTAATTTCATTAGATCGACTTTATTTTTGACTTCACCACCTTTAGATAAATTCCAATTATTACGTTTCCAATTGTGGATCCATTGTGTCATACAATTAATAACGAATTGTGAATCTGTTATGATTTTCAATTTCTCTATATTGTTTTCCTTCGCTATTTGTAAAGCATTTGTGCATGCCTGAATTTCTGCTGTATTATTCGTTGGACGTCCTTCAACTGGTTTAGATAGATTTCTAGAAAAAATCGTCAAATAGATTACAATTATTACAATAATTGTTGAATTTACAAGGGATGATTATCACCGAACCATACACCAATACCAGCTTTTGCATTCTTATATCCGTTATTCTCACAAGCCCCATCTGTATAAACAACAACATAATCACTATCTAATTGGAAACGATTTTCCTTATTATTATTGGTATTTTTTCGCTTTTTATTAACTGGACTAGTACTAACTGAATCTACACTGTTATTCGAATCATTTGAACATAATTGTACACCACTGGAATCACTCGCTTGAGTCAAATATTGTCGAAATATTTCCAATTCATTAATTGAATGTATCTTTCTTTGAATATCATCAATTTCTCGTTTTAGACTATTCACTTGTTCTGTGGCTTTTTGTAGACGTGTGAATAACACTTTCGCTTCATCAGTTCTACAATTGATATAAAAAAAAAGGTATTATTGAAATTTTGGTCGATATAACCTTACTTTTCTTACGTTTTTGAATCCATCATCAACCATGAAAATTTATTCGTTATTACTGAAAAATAATAACGTATATATGAGTAGAAAGGGTATTTTGTTGAATTTATGAACATCTGCAGTGAATTTACAGCGTCATTACCCCAATTCCACAATAATACAACAATATGACAGCACCAAAGCTAAAGTACTGATTTCAATGATTTTTAAATCTATAATAATTAAAGTTTCGTTGTGTATCTGTTGAAGTGAAGCAATAAAATGTGTGAAAGAGTGTTTTTGATTTGTGAAATTAGAAAAAAAAAAAGGAAAAATTTGATATACCCCTGGTGGGACTCGAACCCACAGTCCCCGGCTTAGGAGGCCGATGCCTTATCCATTAGGCCACAGGGGCTAGGTCAAAATATCAACATAAATTTGATCTATATAAAAAGAAATTTGTAGAAAGTCATTTGAAATTCAAATTCTCTAATGAAATCTTTGTTAATTGAAAAAGAAAAAGCAATGTCTAGTGTAATGCTAAAAAATCGAGAAAAGTGCACACGAAACAAAATTTTTATTGTGACTATGTTTGACAATTTATATCACAATTCTTATAAAAATACAGAAAACTTATTGCATTAACTAATAAATTATAATTGCTATTTTATTATATTATAATTATAAATATTATATAATATGGGTATTATATACAATTATACATTAATATTAATATCTGAAATATCGCCGTTACCTTTATTTTCATTCTAATCATTATTTGTTGTCTGTGATAAGTTCATCTTAAAATTCACTTGCGAAGATGTTGGAATTTTCAAGTCTTTGAAGTCGTCAACAATTAAATAAATGAAATAATTGTCAACTTTTAGATTATTGCTCAATTCCTGTTCAATTAATTTTTGATGTCAATTAATCTAACATAAATGCGTAATTTCAATCTTTAAGACAGTCCTGAATAATTGTATTACCCCCTCTAAATAACCCTCCGACTAATTAATAAATGATACGTTGAATCCATATAGATCTTGAAATGGGGGTGATTTATGAGTAATTTACAAGCACATCAATAGTTTGTGACGATAATCCACACAATACACATATAATAATGAAATTCTTCGTTTTAAAATCGATAAATGAAAAAAAACTTTTGATTATTGCATATTTTATCAATAAATCATTATTTATTCAAAAAAGACCATATTGTTGTTGGAATTTGCATTATTTAATAGGAATAGTTGTTCTTTGGAGAAGTTGGAAAATTCTTGATATGGACTTATTTCTATTGATAATTTAATCATGAGAAAAATATTGATCCCGCAAATTCAGTAAAGGCCATTCAACGAAGAACTCTCGAATTTTATATTTTCAACAAATCAATTTGTTTTAAATAATTACAATATAAATAATACATTATTCTATTGATTAAACTTTTCAAGTTTTGATGAAAGGGAGAACAAATGAACTATGTGTACCTAGTATTTATTGAGATTATAAAATCAATATTTGAGTAAAAACTCGAGAAATATTTAAGAATTAAAGAAGACAATGGAATAAAACAATCAATACTCACGTTATTTATAACTTTTAAAAATCGAACATTATAAAAAAGTACTGGTAATTCTCAGTTTTGTAAAAATTCTTACAAAATGTTCGTATTCAGATCAAGTCGCGATCCATCTAGGCTCCGTGTCGGTGTAGACTGCAACAGGATTGGGACTCGGTCTGAATTGTCTCTAAAAATTTTTATTGCAATGAACAATTATCGGATCGCCGCCAATTCAACGGGGACATATTCGGACTATTATTACTATCGCTAGTCGAACATGTTTTCGTTCTCATAATCATCAAATCAGTTCGAATACTTGGCCGACGTACATTTGGTGTAACAACGCCGCATGCATCACTTAATCGTCTTTTAACCGATAATGTGTACTTTTTGGCGTGATGCGATTGATTTTGTGACGGTGGTAATGGACATGGTGAGCCGAAATTCGCATTGATACGTTTATGATGGTTAGGCGCCATTTCTTGCGGTAAATTAGCAACAATGAATAATTGATAGAAAACTTCATCTACACGTTGGTTCTTTTTAGCTGATGTTTCCACAAAGGCACAGCCAGAATCTTGAGTGTCACAATATAATTGAGCTTCTTCAGCTGTCACCGTCCTGAAAAGCACACACATTCTGAATTATAAAAGACGGGGAAAATTGAGATTGCCGGTCCAGAATAATAGGTTGAATCAAAACTGGAATAAATTGGATCTTTATATTGTAAACGACGGTTAGATAAATTAATTACAAATATCCCCGAACTTGCCTTTTTCCACATTCAGATCGATTCTCGCCAATATCCATTTTAGCCCGACACAGGGCCGGCTTTCGATGGAAACAACGCGAAAAAACTCATGAATAATGTCAAGTAGATCTTTGTGATACGATTTGAGAAATCGTCTTATTTTAGGAGCAGGTGTGTTGAAGTATAGGGTGATTTTATAAAAAAATCGATGCAATAAATAAACAACCATGAAAATATAACAATATTTAATGGAAACATTATGACAGAAAAACTCACGGGAAATCATGAAAAACTGTCCACATTTAGATGAAATGTACTGGGAAAATTAGTAAAACTATCATCATTGGAATTGGGTTCTAATTTAGTATTCGTAACAGGAAAGGATAATATCCCAGCGAAATCGAAATTATACGACGAAATTTGACATTTTAACCTGTTTCTAGTTATTAATCTCTAGAAGTTAAAACTTAAATTATTCATCTTCGTAACACTACAATCGATTATTATTAACAGACGATTTAGAAATAATACAGATTGGTAGATAGAAGTTGGAAATTTTGAAAAATTAACAATAATGATACTGTCAATATTTACACTTATCGGAAAAAATTTCCAATCAAACGTTTTAAGCGTAGCAAAATATTGATTTTATTCATTACCAACTGTCCGATTTATACAATGAATGAATAAAATAACTTACTGTTGGAATTTTCATGATTTTCATGAATCAATTAAAAATAAAATAATTCAAATAATCCATAAGTGACCTGGATTTATTTATAAATAATAGATGTAGTAGTTTATTGGTCTTTGACTTGACCTACGATTATTTTATAATTTATTTCCAAATGATTGATTTAAAAAAAAAAAAACAATTTATCAATAAATTGAACTTTGAAATAGTAAAATTGTTGTATGATAGTCGAGTTTAACCAAAAATTATTAATTTAGGAATAAAATGAACGGAAATTCTGCTCTTGCTCTAATTAAAAGTACTTTTTAGTAATTATCCAGAAAATCCCGTAGGAATCGCGTGCTCCCATCAAAGTATCCCAATACAAACGCCCTTTCAAAAGTGATACGTAATTATTGAATTATTAAATAATACAGGCAAGTCAATATTGACTTGGCTTGGTAAACTAAAACAATAACTTTTCTAATCGTTGAAAAAAACATTCTAACAAGACTCACTTCATCTCCTTGTCGGATTTATTTCCAGCTAAAATCATCGGAACTCGGGGTGGTATTCGTTTTCTAGCTAAACCACCGCTATTTGAAGCCGCACCGGCGTTAATTTTCGTCTCCAATATCTGTTCTCTTAATCGAACTGCTTCTTCGAATGTTTCCCGACTGTCCATACTGAACACAATAACGAATAAATCACCTGAAAATGCGGAAGAAGAAATAGTGGAAATGAATGATGTGGTCTGATCGTTTTATTATTGTTTTTTCCCATGCTTTATTTGACATTTTCAATTGAGGGAAAATTTCCAATTTACCGGTCAAAAACGACAATCTTCTCATAGCTGGAAATGGATGATTCCCTGACGTATCCAATATATCCAATTGATAGATCTCACCGCGGATTCGATATAATTTCCGATGGAAATCTTCAATAGTTGGTGTGTAACTTTCTTGGAATTTCCCACCTAGAAATCTAGATACAAGACACGTTTTCCCAACGCGAGCTGAACCTATCGATTCAAAAATTAACGAAATTCAGGTAATCGAATTTGAATAGTTCAACAAAAATTATTATACCTAAAACTACTAATCGATAACAATTCTTTTGAGGCGGTATCACATCGTCACAAGAGTTGGAACTTCCAGGACTTGGACTCGGTCCGGAACTCACTATCGTTTGAATATCGTTCGACTGATTTGTTGTTGTTTCTGTTGTTGTTGTTGTTGTTGGGTTTTTCTCGTTCCGTTTGGCACAAAACCAGTTTGTACATGAGCTTAAATCCATAATTGTTCACAATAGAAAACATCACGCTCTTTCAATGGGAACTACTGGAACAATTGTGGTATGAAATATAAACAAGTTGTATTATAATCTAGATAAAGCGACTAGAAACATGTTGAACAATCAAAAATTTACATATTCTCTGTGGAACAATAATTCACCATAAGAGGATCAATATTACAATAGGAAGTATTACGACTATTTTATTGTTAGCGCTTTAAATCAATTCGAAATGAAAATTCGTGAAAATTCAACAATAAACGGCTCAAATAACTAGCAATTGTTGGAATTAATTTGGCATTATTCGCCGAAACTAACCAAAATTGAAAATATTTATAAATTATAAAAGTCGTAATTTTGGTGGATGCGCCGGGCGACTAAAAATTACACTAATTTCTCTCCATTGTCTGTTCTACTTCAAATTCGCAAATTGGTGTTGGGTAATAGTTAATTTAGACCGAGTATGTTGTAGAATTTTCAAATTTTTCTCGTCTATATTGAAAAATTCAATGCGAATAAGAAATTTCTGCCTGGAAAACAACTACAATTCAGAAGTTATTCGAAATATTCAACAATTATGAAACTCAATAGGTTATGCTGAATTCGCACCCAATATAAACTTTTAATTGTGCTAACACTATTTATGCATTAAATTAAACTATAGAAGTTTGGTCCGTCCAATATTACGAGCGAAACTAGAGCTTTTAATTGGATGAACATTTATAAATATTTTTATTTAATTGCGGCCTTTTGTGCATAAGCGATTTTGGTATTAGTAGATTACATGGGGCAGAAACGGCTGATTATTATACGGTCTCGGTTCAGAGCTATTAAATGGGCCAGGACACACAAACACATATTCATTAATTAAACTTCATCATCGAATTTCCTCTGTAAATGATGAAATTGGGATTTATGATTCGATTCATAATTCTCGATTTCTCTAATTTACAAAATAGAATTTGAAAAGTAGAGGATGCATTGCTAGAAGCTGCTGGCTGTATGATTGCACTATAGTCATTGACCCACTTTCGAACAGAAAGCTCTCATGAGAGAGAGAATCTACACAAAAACCATTTCACACCTGGATCTCGTTCTATAATGAATACCTAAACTAATTGTTATTGACAATCTCCATAAAATCATATTCAAAAATTTTTATTTATCTCGTTCAGTATTTATTGATGGGGCGAAATCGAAATAAATGTAAACAGAAAATGATACAAAGAGGGGAAATAAAAGCAGGGGACATAAAACAGGCGCGTTGAGCACAATAAATAAAACAACGGCACGGAGATTTTTATCAATATTGGGAAAGTGATTAAAACAGTCATTCGAAAATGAAAACAATCTAAATTATAAAGTTTTGTGGAAATTCCAAAAAGAATCGGCCGGAATAAACAGCAGAACAACTACTAAAATATCTATAAATGCGAGAATCTATTTTCTCGATTCTCTCAATAGATGAATAAAAAATTGCTGATCGATCGCAGAAAAAAGCTTATTTGATTATCGCAAAATTGTTTTGGTCTCATTCGAAATCATTCAAATTTTATTAAAGAAGTTATAAAAAGAGAAGTTTCGTCGAAATTGTTCGAAATAATACAACTTATAAAAGAATTGTTAACAAACTAGTTGAAAAGAAAGTAAATGGAACGATAATAGTACACCTACGGTTATATGAAAATTCTCTTGTGAAAGTTGAGATTTATTTGATACAATAATGAGACATTCGTTTCGGTTGCGAGACCTTTGAACATCAGCTATTAACCTTGTCTGTGATTTTACAAGATATTTCAGCATCATTGAAATTCTGTAATAGAAACCTCATCTCTATCTCCACACAAATACCAAAACTATTAATAATTGATGATCGGAATTTGATTATTGTAGAATATGTGAAAATTGATTTAACAGGAAATGTGAGCGAGTTTGCTTGTTATCGACATTTATCGGTTCAATTCAAACAAGATGGAAAATCCAATGAAAATAGATCAAAGTTCACGATTGCCTCTATTTCCCTTGTGATATTATCGTAGGAATTCGATTTTCCAAAGTTGAAATTTTGAAAGAAAAAACAAACTAATTTTCAACTAGTTCGCTTTAGTAAACAAATTATTTATTGATCGTTGTTCAGTTAGCGCAATTATACGATTCAATAACAATATTGATAGTTTCAACAGGTAGAATTGTCAACCAATATTGAGATTTGATATATTCGGATGATGGAGTGAAGACATGATATTTCGTGATAAAATTCAACAAACTGATTGCAAAGAATCTCAATACTCTGTCAATAAAACCGATCCAGATTTGTTGAAATTTTCGCCATTAATCGTAATATATTCAATAAATATTCCGTTATAATCCAGGATTATTGTAATTTATTTTACGAGTTTCAACTTTAATACAGTTGAATGAACAAAAACTCTAAAATAAAATTAAACAGGTTAATTAACTTATCTACTTACATCGATCAATCATAAATTTGCTGATAACATTTCAGTAACATCATTGTTATTTATGGCATAATTAGGCTGCGGTAATTATTTTCTTTTGTTTGTTTTATTCAAAAGAAAAATAGGAGGCGGTGGCGATATTTTTAATATCGGCGGTAAATATTATCGGCGGCAATGGTGGTGATGTTGACGAACGTTCCAAAACTGATGCTGCATAGAGACTGTTGATCGTTTGAAGCTCTCATAGAGATGATGCGCTAGCATAACGATATTGTATAGAACCGAACATCATTCAATACAAACACAAAAAATCTTGTATATATGAACCGCCACCGCTGCTATCGCTTCGTCTAAAACTGTAGGCGCCGCCGCCGTCGCCGTCCTTACCACCTCTACTTGCCATTATAAATGACGTCAGATATAATACAATTTTTTGAAAAAAAAGAAAAACAACTCCAAGACCGTCGAAAAATTTAAAGCCATCCTAAAAAAACCATGGACTCCATCTCGGAATAAATCGGATTAAATAAGTCGACTAAGGGTGTTGGTCTGATTTTTTTCGTGTCTATAAAAATAATGAGAATATTCACTAAACGACAATGTTAGCGTTAACGTTCCTACTGCGGATGCTTCAAATTTCCAGCCATCTATCCAATTAGTTTGATCTTCCTGCTAAATAACTAGATAACTTGATAAAAAGGCATAGATATTCACATTTGTTTTCTTAATAATTTGGATAAATAACTTTTGAATATGAACGTATTTTTCAACATAACCTCAATTTAGAGATGAGAGCAAATGAAGTTTGGGATTAATTCAAGGACTGTTGTAAATCCAAAAAAATCTCACCATTATCGTGAGAATTTCCTGTAAATTCCTTCATATTTGTACAGTTTATTGAGATAATTGAGATCGAGAATGGACGGAAATGGTACAATTTTTCAATTTGAATAGCCCCAAATTAGTACTCCGTTTTGTTGTAAGGTCTGTAAATTATTGATCGCTTTCATTATTTAATACTAAATAAATACAATAATAGTGTATTATTTCTATTGTTTAAATTCAATGGGTAATTTCAATAATTGCAAATGGATAATTTTTTTTATAATCAAAGCGGACAATTATGACGTCATACGATGCGATTGGTAGATTTGACGTAAGCCACAACTAACCTTCTAGTAGATATCGAATCAATGGCGCCATCTCTTATGGTCATTGCACTTCCTGTATATTTGTTTCAATGAAACAGAAAAAGACAACAATAACAAATGACTTGACTGTCAAAATTTTCATATTTCTGTCATTGATTAGAAAATTACACAGAAAAGAAGTTGAATTAGAAAAATTGAAAAAATTGAAGTCTGTTATTGTTGTTAATTTATAATTTTTGTGAGTTTTTGTTGGCAAAAAAAAAAGAGGTTAAACCGAAATATAATAGTGAGGATAATAATAATAATAATAGAAGAGAGAAGAAATCTAGAGTTCAATAAACTTGAAAAATAATAAAATGAATGTCGTCAAATTGGAAAATTTCTAAATGAAATCCTAACTAATCGTGACGTAGATTAAAGGGGTGACGTTTGTCCTATTGTAAGAATTGTTGTCTATAAAGCGGTAAGTTGATACAAAAAATATTTATTATCATTGTTAAAATTCTTATCATATGAATTAAACATTTACGTAGAATTATTGAAACTAACCTAACCAATAAAATAAATTGTAGGTTACAAGAAAACGAATTATGTCTCCACCAAATGAAGAAATCATCCGTAAACGAACATCAACAGATTTTATATTTGGTAAAGTAATTGGTGAGGGTAGTTTTAGTACAGTTTATCTGGCTAAAGATATTCAAATTAACCGTGAATTTGCTAGTAAGTCAATTTACTAATAAATAAATGAATGGAGCTTTTTGATTTTATTTTGAATTTTTCAGTTAAAACATTGGATAAACGCCATATTATACGTGAACGTAAAACCGAATATGTGATACGTGAAAAACGTATATTACAATTATTAGGAAATTCTTGTGAATATTTCGTTCATTTATATTTTACGTTTCAAGATGCTGATCGTTTATATTTCGTTTTAACATATGCGAAAAATGGTGAATTATTGAAACAAATTAATAAATATAAATGTTTTAGAATGGAATGTGCACGATATTATGCATCAGAATTAGTATTAGCTTTAGAATATTTAAAATCAAAAAATATAGCACATCGTGATTTAAAACCAGAAAATGTTTTATTCGATGAAAATTGGCATATATTAATAACAGACTTTGGTAGTGCGAAAATTTGTAATGATGATGATAATAGTGAGAATAAAAGAAAAAATCATAGTAATGTCAATAATTATAATGAGGATGATGATGAAGATGATGACGATGATGAAGATGATGTTGATCAAAAACGACGTAAATTTAGTTTTGTTGGTACAGCTCAATATGTTAGTCCAGAAATATTAGATGATTCAGAATCATCATGTGCCTCAGATTTATGGGCATTAGGTTGTATTTTATATCAAATGATCGTTGGTCAAATGCCCTTCCGTGGACCTACTGAATATATAATATTTCAAAAAATAATGAAATTAGATTATGAATTCCCGGAAGGTTTTGATAAAATAGCAAAAGACTTTATTGAAAAATTACTTGTTATTAATCCACATAAACGTTTAGGTGCTAATGATGAATTACCATATTTAAGTATACGAAATCATGAATTTTTTAATGGTATTAATTGGGAAAATTTAGGAATACCACCGAAATTCTCAACCAATTGTGATAATCAAAGTAATGAACATTATGTTATACCTGATCATTTAGAGCCTGGTTTTGATGCAGAAAAAGCAACCAGATTACATTTTGATTTATTATCACCACCTCCACCACCAACAACAACAACAACCACACCAACAGCATCACCAATTACACGAAAAAAATCAGAAGTTAATAGAAAAATAACTGATTTAACAGATGACGAAATCAATCAACGATTAGGACAACAAAAAACGAATATTTATAATGATTTAGTTGATGGTAATTTAATATTGAAACAGGGAATTATTGAAAAGAAAAAAGGTCTATTCCCAAGACGGCGTATGTTATTGTTAACATTAGGACCACATTTATATTATGTTGATCCAACAACAATGATTTTGAAAGGTGAAATACCATGGAGTGATGAGTTACGAACTGAAGCTAAAAATTTCAAGAAATTCTTAGTTTATACGGTAACTCTCTCATTTCCAAATTACTCTTTAATCAACTAAATTCCAATACTTTTAGCCTAATCGAATCTACTATTTGGAAGACCCTGAAGGCTACGCTCTCAATTGGTGTAAAGCAATAGACGAAGTGAAATCCCATTATTATCCAAACTCGTAAAAAAATTATTAGCCGAATTCTATAATATAGTTCCAATACTTATTTATATCAATTAATTTATTGTAATTAATTTAGATAATCTATAGTTAAATTTATTTAATTTATATTGTATTGTGTTAATGTTGCAAATTTATATTTTTTGAAAAAAAAGTATTTTTTTTTGAAAAATATAGTGGATTTGATGATATTTTCGTTTTTCATTGGTACACCTGCCTGTCAAACATGGCGATCACTATTTGTGACACTTATGAAGTGTAGTTTTATTTTTTTGAATAATTTCATTAAAAATAAACGAATTTGACAATAATTAAACAAAGTGTTCGATCATAATGAACAATAATTAATTCAATTTTCATTTGGATGGATAATTTCCAGTAAAAGTAAGTTGGCTTTATTGTTGATTACTAGTGAAAAAAGTCTTTTATATATTCAGCTTGCACTACTACCCGCCCACTCGATTCTTATAAGACACATGAAATTTTCTTGTACTGAAAATTAGTGATTTTTCATGAAAATCGTCAATTTTCCTTGCCTATCATTTAGTTTATTGTTGAAATTGCCCATTGAAAAATTTTCATTGAAGTGCCGGTCGTTGATAATGTTATCAAAAACTTGACAATTAACCGTCTAGTTTACAATAATAGAATTAAAAAAACATCGATAACTTTGAATTAAAATTGGTATTCTTTTCGTAAAAATGATAAATCGAAAATCGATGAATTACAATTATTATTGTTGTTTATTTGTGGAAAATGTGTAATTTTCAATAAATAATCCTACGCACTTATTATTTTTGTATCTCTCACTCATTAAATATTATTTTCCTTCTAATAAATAATTTATGTCTTATTGTATAATTAACTATTTTCATGTGGGTTTCACATCACATCAAATGGTATAAACAAAAGAGAATCTGGTGGAACAAGTCCTGGAAAAAGACATTAAAAAAAATCAGACTTCATCGTATAGAAATCACAAACTTCTATTATTATCATCATCAAGATCATGAATTTAGTTATTAATTAGTTGGTTATTTTACTTTGTTGTTATTATAATTTTTTTTGTCATCAATTATTTATTTATGGTCTAGTGAAGAAAGTGCAAATGTTAATAAACTTCTGATAATTTAAAGTTTCCTTTTAGAGTCGTCATTAGATTTCTTCTTTGATAGGAATGAGAAATAATGAAACGTCTAATAATGATTGATTGATTGATCGAGGATTTTTAATCTACCTCCACTTCTCTCTTATATGATTTCGTAATTCAATAATAAAACATATAGTTTATTGAAAAAAAAATACGGTTTTCAACTGTATAATTTGAGAATCTAGAAGATTTTCCTTAATTTCTTTTATTTAACACATTTGAAAGTTTTTTGAATTTTGTTATAGTTGTTGCCAAGAAAAAAATTCCACATTTCCGATTTCTGAAATCACTGAATAATTATGTTTTCATCAGTTACAAATGTACTTGTTCTCATTTCTTTTGGTATTTTTGTACAAAGAAATTGTATCTAAGAAGTTTCAATAATTTTTATTTTACTACTTTTCATCTTTCTGGCTTAAAACTTGTTTATCTCGAAAATTTTAATAATGCTACAGTAACAGTTGCATTTATATTATAAATCGTATAAAATAATATAAAATCAACAAGCTTATTCTCGAAAATTGGGTAAGGTTTAAAAGTATTCCAAAATATATGATATTATTCGCATGTAAATTTTCTCTGTTGATAGTTTTGTCCTATTTAATTGGACCATTTTTTTTAGAACTACAGTAAATAGAAATATAAATTTTATATTGTGAAATGATTTAATATTTTTATAATTTTATTAGATTTACCACTTGGAAAATTAAAAGTCATGTAGTATAGTTTTTAATCTGGATAATTGTGAATTTGAAATCTGAGTTAATTTAATGATTATTTATTTATTATTAACAATAACGTTTATCTTGTTTTATCAAGTTATTATATTAGAATTGGATTGTGGAATTAATGTTTATGAATTCTTCTGTTTAATAACGTTATCTCAATTAAAATTGTTATTACTTTAAAATATGATTCAATAAATTCGGTGAATATAATTTATAAAAATATCTTCTTCAGTAATAGAACAGTGAGGAAATTGTAATTGTATTAGGGATTTATTTTATTCTTTTGCGTCATTGATGATTTAGTTTGAAAATGATGCCAAAAATTCAAATTCGATGAGTTATACATGCTTTAAACATAAACAATATATATTATTGAACATATGGTTTAATAATGGTTTTCTTTTTCAATGATTATTTAAAACGAAAATGGTAGATATGAGTCATGATTTTGGAGCGTCGCGACGGAAACGTCGATTATATCTTAAAAACATAAATATAATATAAATTGGGAAATCTTGTTTATTTTAAACGGAAAATTTTTAGGAAAAACAACTTTTCAAAACTATGCTCTTTTGATGTCATCAGTTAGTTAAGTTCCAATTTTTGAAAAACACAATGATTATTCTCATTCTATCAATACCGTTGTTATTTACAAGTTTTCATCGTATAAATATTAATAAACACTTATATAAAAATACTGTTATGTAAGGTCTTCAGTTGAAAAACAACTATAATTATAATTTTTACAAGAAAATCAATTTAAATATTAATTAATATTACTTGACGGGGTTTTTGGTTTTTGATGTTGAAACTTTTAATAGATGAACTTTATGTACTTGGCGAATACAAAACGATAAGAAACTACCCTTTGAAATTGTTGTAACGCTCAAATTATTTAGTCGTAACCTTTAACTTCATTGCAAACTTTCATTGTTAATTATATGAGAAAACTCGTGTAAAACTTTATATACGTATTTGTCATAATTTGAGTTCTGTTTATTGTTATTCCGTTTTTTTAAGATTTGTATTTGAAAATCAGCCAAACACGTGTCAGTTTTTCCTCTAGTTCCTTTTGTTTGTTTTTTTTTTTTTTCATTTAGAGTAGATCGAAATTATTGAATATTGTCATTTTATTATTGTTCAATATAAAACACGTTATTGTTTTGATAATAGATGGAATTTTTTTTGTAATTATATTGAATCATATTTGAAAGGCTTGTGACCTGTTGGGTGCCTTTCTTCGATGACGCTAATGACTCCACCTCCACCACCTCTTTAACATCATGACGCTAGATTACGGCGTCGTGGCCGTCGTTTCTCGAGCTGTTTGTTCGCCAAGCGTCGATTTAGTAAGTCGTTGAATGTGCGCAACGTCGTCGACGCCAAAAAACTCATTCGCGTCATTATTGAAACTTGTTAAAAAAATTCTTATAACAACAACAACAACAACAACGACGACAACGCACCAAAATCAAAGATTCCTTCCATCCCTAAAAATAATCAACATAAAGGGATGTTACAAATATATTGTGAGTGCCTAAAGGTGGCTCACGTTATGTGTAAAAGAGGTGGTGGCGAGTGAGCCCATCCGGCCACGGCCCCTACAATTCCCATCAACATCATCTTCTAGACCATGCCCGTAAGCACGGGGTCTTTGGGAGAACCTCGCGCCAAGCGCTGCAAACTCTGCGACGGTAATGAGACGATTTTCTATACAAAAAAAAAAAAAAATACGAAAAATAATTGTTTTGTTTTTATTTTGAAAATAAACTACTTATTTGTTTATGTGTACGATCATTCACAACCCTAATATAACTAAAAGAATTTTGATCCAAATTGCGATTAACTTGAAGCTAAATATTTAACAAACAAGGCAACGCCTCAATAATCACAACCGGCTTTTTGCTGGCCAAACCCCAATTTGAGATATTCATGTGTGTTTGTATTTGTTTTTTTTTTCTTCTTCCAAAAAACTGATCTTTAGCATGCAATAAAATATGAATTCACTATTAATATCAAAGCAACTTTCTAAGGTATTTATATAGTTAATTAACTTGCTAACTCAGTTTACTTTTATCAGTTTTCGTAAATTCTATTAAAAAGATGAAAAGCTACCTTCCTAAATAAATATCACGAGATAATCGCATTATAATTCAAATTATTAGAATTCCGCTAATTAGAATTTGTTGAGGTCATTCTAAAGCTTATTGACCTGTCCTGTAAACAAAATAAATTGTTTACATTACAACATTTTTTATAAAAATAACATTATCAATTTACATAATGCATATTGTTTATATTCAATACAGAAATAAACCGTGGAAATTGTTATTATTTTAATTGTTTGTCAATACTCATTTGGTTGTTTTATTGTTAGTTCAGAGGAAATTCCTTAAAATTGATTTATAATTATACTATATGTTTCAATTGTAATAATAAAAAATAATTGGGTTTGTTCAGGTGGTAAATTAGATTCTCTTGAGTTTTTGTTGGAGAACTTTTTGTGGTTAAGACACCTCCTTTTGAATTTTTATAGCCATATAAAATCTCTGTATTCTTCAATCTCAAATCTTTTTTTGTTTGAACTTTGTTCCATATGGTGTTTGAATTTCTTTTTTATAAATACGTACATAATCGAAAACGAGGCTTTTCTTTGCCTCAAACATAATTTTTTGTTCTATTTTTTTTTTTTTAATTTGTTTTCTAAATACTAAGCTGTTTAGTGGAAACTTATTCATCTGTGAGATTTGCGGATTTACCTTTAATTATTATTATTATTATTTGTGGAATGTCTTATCTAAGTTGCTTGATATTTAGAATTGGTCTTAATAATTTTGAACAATACTGTTACGACGTCGTTGTTGATCGTCGTCGGTGGCGTCGCTAATGCTATCTTAGGAAAACTATTAATAACACACACGGCATACATTCTCAAATCTCGTCGGACAAACTCAGGCTTAAATCCAAATGCTTCCTTCGTATTGCCGACGGATCGTGGAGAATTATTTATTACTTGGCTACAGTTCCAAATCAGCTCAATTATAATAAGAAAGAAATAGTAAAGAGGGAGAGAGGACAGAGCAAGTGACAGAATTCTTTCTATAGAAATTTCAAAAATATCCTATCGATACTTTTTGTTAATTTTTCATCTTTTTGGATATATCAATTAATAAAGTTGTCATTAGAAATTCGAATGTGGTTTCGTTTAAACAGAAAAAATTAAATAAATTTGTTATGAATCTGTAAACAACTGGAATCGTGGCCTGTATCGAACAAATCATGAAAATTGCGTCAAATGCCAAGAAATAATATAGTGAAGTATCCTATATTTACTGTGACAGTAAATAGTGCAAAGAACATTGTTACAATTTCATAAGTTACATCGTTTTCTATTAAAGCCAGCTAATAATGTAAATTGGGGAAAACCTGGCTCTTTTTTTTTTCTTTTTATACAGTGCCAAAATAATCAATTTTAAATTGGTGAAAAAATAACTAAATTTTCAACAATTTTTTATCTGGTTGGCAGAATTATTTGGAACCTTGAAAATATTTTTTTCAATATTTCAATTTCAATATGCATAAATTTATTTCATTGCAAGATTCTAATTTTGATTAGAATTTATGTTCTCTATACGAATTCGCTTAATGCCAATGATCTATCCTCTCCCCCTATACACACTCAAAATTCATTAATATTATAATAGCGATCTGATGTCGAATTTGTCAAATTAAATTCAATAATATTGATAAAATTTAGTCTGATATTCGTTATTGAATTTTGTCGCAATGCGAATTTTAAGGTCGTTTTAAGATATTTCGAAATATGTTAAAAATTTACAAATCTGAATGGAACTGAAATTGAGTTTTGTTGGGTTTTTTTCCGGGGGATTTACAAATCAAATTCGGTGATGGTTTCACTTTTTTCAGAGATCACTGATATTTTATTTCTGAAAAAGTTCACGTTTTTGTTTTTTTTTCAATGAATTTCGTTAATTCTCATTATTGCAATTGTTTACTAGAAGTCTTGTTATTTTGAACGTTTTGTCCTTTAATTTTTCTAAAATTTGGGCGAATAGAGAATCTTTTCTATCTGTGTGTGTGTGTGTGTGTTTGTATTATGTATGATTAGGTCATCCTACACACACACATAAATGAATTGTTTATAAAACTGTCACAATATTCACGATTTATTTTTAAGTTAGCAGGTATCGACTCAAAAATTTGTTACTATGATTGTTGTTATTGTTTTGATTATCCTAATTATTGGAATATTCTCAAAAATACGAATATATTTGTTGAAAAATAAAATAATTAGCATAAATATTTGACAATTTTCAAAATTGATAATCGAATTTTTTCTACTGACTGTTGATTGTTAAATATTGGCACGAACAAATAAATATATTTTTTTTTTCTAAATCATACAAGTAATTGGGCGTTTTTTTTGGAGCAATTACAGAAATTATTTTTAAAAATTCGACCTACTCTGATGATTGATATTGACGACAAGCGAACGATTCTTTTTGATTTTCATTTATTTGACAAAATAGAAAAATTTAGGTTTCATTAGAAGGCCACTAATATGTATGCATATGAATTTCGATTAATTTCGAATTAAATCCGATTATTTAATTAAGCAATTATTGTGTGGGTTGTTTTTAATTAACAATAATAATAAATGATAGAATTCAACTACTCGATAATTGAATAAATTCAAATTGTTGAGTAAAAGGGGTGAATTAAAATTTAATTAAAATCTAATCATTGCTTTTAAATGGGGTTAAATGTTGGACAAAAAGTAAATATAAGTGTTGGTTTGTAGCCACATAGTTTCCGAATTTTTTTTTTCCATGCATTTGGGTAGTAATGAAGGTCTAGATTTTGGCACTTGCACCGTTTCCTGACCCCTGTTGCATATTTATTTAAATAGAAATAGAGAAAGATCGCTATAATCAATGTAATTTAAAATTATGATAAAGCATGATTAAATAATTATTGTCATAAATTATTTCATTAATCAAATATTTAAGTAATGAATGAATTTCAATAATTGAAAGTCGCTACACGTAAAAACGGTTATATTTGGTTCAAATTTATTTAAGAATCGATTAAAATTTAAAAGGGTAGAGAGAGTGTATGTTGAAATAAGTTTTAAGGGTGAAACTCGTTACAAATTCTGCAACAGGAACTATCATTTATTTAGTCCCTATAAAGTGTTTGGAGAAATAATATTCTATAAAAATACGAACAAAAAGAATGTGTAAATATTATGGCCCATATTTTTAAATAGGCCAGTCAAAAAAAAAAAAATGAATATTTTATTTTGCTTTGTTTATATAATTGAAACGGTTGCATTTTCTTATATGAAACTTAGAATAAATTGTTATGAATTCTTTTTTCAAACAACATTTTTCGTTCAACAATTCTTGTTTAAAATACAAAAAAAATTGGAAAAATGCTTCTAGAAAATTGATTAAATTTGCAACAAAAGAATAAATAAATTCAATAATGTAACGTTAATTTATTGAATTTTTTTTAATATTACATTAAACACATTCAAAATATCAAATGTTCTCGTTGATTGATATTTGGCTAAGTTGGAAAATTTTTAAACCTTGTCTCTTTTATTTATCATTTGATTGTTTTTCTTGGATGATTTTAATTTATGTAGAAAAATTATTCATCGAATAATTAACATAAAATTCTCTATTTTGAATGAAGGATCGTTTTTAAAAATTATAGAAACTCCAGTTGTTGAATTTTGTTTTGTTTGTTTGTTCAGTAGGGGAATATTGCAAAATTTTTAATTAGACAGATGTTTATCATTTGGAAACATTTGAAATAACAATAAAATAATTCCAGTATTTTGTACAATCAATAAAATCTACATATGAAAACATTTGGTTAGTTTCTAGTAAATCCTTATTGTTCCATTTGTAGGAGTTGTTTATATTTTTCTACTAAAAAAACCACCAAAATTGGGTTATTTTTTTTTGTCAAATAATTCAACTATAAATTAATATATTTTTTGTGAATAAATACGTATTATTTCACATTGATTTTGAGAGTGTCATATTTGAAGATGAAGTGATTTTTCCAAAATTATAAGCCATATTATCCTTCTAATCTTCCACGTCTGCTTTTCGATTTTTATCTTGAAAAGTGGGAATCTAATTTTCTTTAATATAAATAGGTTTCTTTTCTGACAGCTCTTGAATTAAAAAAAAAAAAAAAATCGTGATACAAAAACGTTAAACCTTTTCATAGTGACATTTATTAAATTATATTTTGTTTGAGTTCCCAATAAATAGAGATAGAATAGAGAATATAGCAGAACAGAAAAAAATTAATTGAAAACAACCGAAAAAAAAAAATATCACTCTTAGACATTTATTACAGGGAAATTGACAATAATTTAAAATCCATAAATTCTTTTTCTATAAATTATAATTAGAAACAGATCACTGTCGACCTAGATATTGTACCCCATATGTGTTAAAAAAAGAATTGTTCTAGTCGGACATTAATTAGTTGGAACGTTCAGGTACACGTGACAGAAAGATTAGACAAGATCGTCCATAAAAGATTGAATCATCAACTAATGATTCTAATAATAATGATTGAAGTTATTCTGATTGACGATCGAATATACAAATATTATAGAATAGGAAATTGAACTTGGGGGTAGTTTTGGGAACTTTCATGTTTAATGAAAGCTATTCAGTATTATGTTGTATTATTTGAAGGGGATAAAGCTAAATTTTGACATCAACCCCACAACTAAAATGAATAATACTCAATCTCATCTACCCTTGTTTCCATTTCCAGAAAAATTATCAAATAATTCATTTAGTTTTGATAATAGTAGAGATTTTGATTTGATTTCTAGCTAATAGAAGATGGTGTTATAGTTATCTATTAAAAGAATTAAATCGAAACTTCTTAGAAACAATTGTTCGATTCAGATAATATTTATTCAATATAACAAACACATTTATTAGGTAGTTAGATAACTGGCAGGATAATAAAACTGTTTTGTTCCAAATATAAAACGTTCTAAATTTAACAAAAATTTACCTTTCATTCATGGCCAACAAAATCGTCCATTAAACACCCACATTATAATACATACACATATTATACGATAAATTTTTTTGTGTGAAATATTGCAATTATACTATCATATAAACATTAAAATTGGCCTTTTTCTACAATAGTAACATTATTAACTAATAATAATAAAAGATATTTTGATCGCTTTTATCGACGTACATAATGTTCGATTTTTGTTGTTATAATGTGAGGAAATTGACCATAAAATTTTGTTGCCACATTGGAATTAACTAAAAACGAATTTTTCCCAAATCTTTCTAAAATTATATTTATATTTTTGAAATAAATTAATTTTTTTTTATTCATTGTTTGTGCCAAAGTTAGTGAATTGACTGTTATAAATAAATTTTGGCTATGTGTAAATTAACATGTACATAATTTAACAATATTTGTCCATCCTACGAATTTTCGCTTTTATTCTTATAAATTGGTTTTTTTATTTGAGGGAAATTTTTCTGAAAACTCTCAAATAAATCCTTGAACTTGATTAGAAAAAATTTATTTAACTAAACTAAATTTAAATTTTTAATATATTTGTCTACATTGTTCAAGGCAAAATAAAATAGTGTAATAAATTTTTGGAAATTCGAAATAAATATAATTTGGTGAAATAATCGTTTTCTATTTTATATCTCACAATCAGTTACAACTTTTGTTTGATTTTGAGATTAAATTCACTTCAAGATTCAGTTTTGGTTGTTTATCCCAATCGATTAATATTTGGCCTAAATTAAAGAAGATAAATTTGTGCCAAAGAACTAAATTTTTCTTCACTATAGATTGTCAATTTCTTGCCAAATTAAAAAGAAATATATTATTTTTCTTGATAATTTAACGAAAATGTCTAGAATCTCTTGATATTTATTTTGTAATATCTCGAGATCTCTTTATTTTCTTCTATTTACAGGATGTCAATTAATGAGAACTAATTTCCTCTTCGGTTATCCTGGGACAGGACGAATTCCGGCAATATTCTATAAAAATCACAAATTAATGATTTTTTATTAAAGGAGAATGTTTCCTTTATTTTGTTGTTGTTGTTGTAGAGTTTTGTATAGTGGACGTGCTTTCACCCACGATTTTCTTATTTGTTGTTCACATTTTCTCTTGACAAACGTACACAAGTTGTAATGATGAGTATGTGGCCGATTCCAGGGGCCACTGATTCTATTTTTAATACATAGTTGGTTGGTTGTGGTGCGAGGGAGTGCATTGCACATACTCTCTGCCAATTGGTCTCTAATATATGTATACATATATGTTATATATAAATATATACATATATTACATATATTCCACGCTATATAGAATAGATGAATATAAATCACAAGCCAAAACGTAATCATTATTCGTCACCAATTACTCAATAAGTGATCAATTTCTCTTTTTTTTCTTGGCAATTTATTCGAAGCCTATAAATTTTCTATTCAGTAATTTCCAGAAATTTTCTATTTTTCAATCGAGGTGTATATTATAAAATTTCTTATTAATTAAGGATTCAACTCTGATTCACTATTGTAAAAATCTAGACATATGGCACAATCTCAGTTCAATCAATTTAATCAGGCACATACGGTCAAGGCTCAAATTTGTTCTTTCACTTCAAGATTACCATCGTTACAGAATTATTTCAAAGGTAGATTTATTTTCGATAGTGATAGAATCAGATGGAAACAGAAATCAAAATGCTTTAGAATAAAGCTCAAAATTCATAGATTTTATAATGAAATAGATTTCAATTAATCATCCATATATTTTCCGGACATAAATTGACTAGTTTTGCTGAATTGAATTGTGAATTGGAGCTTCGATAATTATTAGATTTCGAACTATTGCAAAATTTTCTAGGACCATGTTTTTATTACATTCTGTTGAAATAAATAAAATAAGGAATAAATAAGTGATACAAGTTGCCAATGATGGTGAAATAGATTTGTTGCTACCATCTTTCTTTTTAATTGTTTTTTTTTTCGATAGGGAAAAAACAAACAACTACTAATAATGGGCGCCACTAGTTTTGAAACATTATTGAAATGGATGTTGTTTTACAAATTGCAATTTATTTTTAGCACCTCATTATTCAGCAGGTGAGAAAGGTTAGTGAGTTAGGGTGGTGCCAACAATAATAGCTTAGGCAACTAGTTTTAGTATCTCAAGTACTATTTTTTTATATATATTTATATACCTGTTTACCTGATTTTAGGAATTTGTTATTGATCAATTTTTGTCGTTGTTGTTTTTGTTGTGAGAGATTTTTAACGTACATCGATTCTTATTCATAGATACCATTAATATAAATAGAAATAGGCGTGTGGTATGTGTTTGTTATTTATTTAGGTTACACATATAATTGACATACCTTTATTTATATATTCCTTTCCGGCCTTGAAAATTGGAAGTTCATCTGCCAAAACGATTTCCTCAAATCTGATCCAATCTAATTAAATACAGTCAAAATACTATCTGCATTTTGATAATTTGTGTGTGTGTGTGTGTTTGTGTTAGTGTAGTTTAGGTATTGTAAAAGTTAGTTGAAATTGTAATGTTTTTTTTGGCAAAATTTCCTTCATTGACCTGCCAAACTACAATCGACATACTTAACTCTAATAATAATAATAATAATAATTACCTGAAATTTTACTTATAACTCGAATCTTGCTCTCATTTTCATATAATCTAAGTCAATTAAAAAAGACAGTATTCGTTTTTTTTTTTAAAAAAAAAAAATAATTTGGTTTTTAAACATATTGGATGTTGCCCAAGTTGTAATAATAAAAAGTACGTTTAAGATACTTTAATAAATTTTTTTGAGGACAACATTATTATTTCTTGGAAAGTCCTTTTTTTTTATAAACGGAAATTATTCGTATTTCTTTTCAAAATTAAATTTGGGATTAGAGAGACCTATTTTCAGTATATTTTCTACAATATATAGTTCTTTAGGTTACTGACTCCTTTCATTTCACATTCCATAAGGATTTGTAATTTATAACAGTTGTGTTTTCATCAGATTTATTAAATAATGATGAAAAATTTTTTCGAAATTTGGACTTTAAACAAGCCTAAAATATATGGGATTATTTTGACATGTGTGCAGACACACGCCTCCATATATCCATTTTTCTATTACAACATCGACTAACATTATTGTACAATTGTTGATCTCCATTCTATTATCTCCCCCAACAACAACAACAACAACAACAAAATTAAATAAAGTAATAATAATAATAATATTGATAATAATAATAATTTCTCAATTTGCTTTAACAGTTGGTAGTTGAGGTCGAGGTATTTTTGTTCTTTCTATATCTAATTTTGGCTGAATTACTATAGAAACTGTGATAAAAATATTATTCAAATATCTGATTCATACATTTATTATTCGTGTGGGGATTAAATGATGACGAAGACAAATTGGTTAGTTAGTAAATTTGCCAAATTTTCTTTTTGGAAAACAAAAAATTTCTAATTGAATCAATAATAATCGATGGCTAAATAAATAGTATTTTCATGAAAAAATTCGGCTATTTGTTTGGTAATTAGTTTTGTTTACAAACTAATTTCACCATATGTGGCGCCAAATTATAAAGTTTCCTTACTTGTAAATTGATTTATATTTTACAACAACATTAATTTGACAGTTTTGAAAAAATAATGAGGCGTTAATATTAGGTATATTATTTAATTGAACTGTAAAAATCGCTTCAAAAACAAATAAATTTTTGTAATGTTTCTATTATGAAGAAATAAAACTTCACAAATTCATCAAAAATATACAAAAGTTTTATCAAATTTAAAAGTTTCAATGACAAGTTTAATGATCAATGATAAATACAAGTTGTTATTTAACAGGAGTAATTGGTAAATTTTCTCTTCGAAATAATCATTTTCGTAGTTATTGAACTAGATGCCTCATAAATTGGCCTCAATTAAAATACAACACATGTTCAACAATCAGTTTCAGGAAGGTCTAATCGCTCATACCTACAAAAGGGACCTTATCATATAGTAATCTAGTCAAAGTTTGACAGTTTTCACAACTATACTGTTAACAGGGACTATAATTGATGTCGTCTCATTTATGAAGATTACTCCTAGAAATATTGGAGTTTCGAAATTGTTGTTGTTATCATTATTATTTTCTTCTAGTCTGGATGTTGAAAATTTGTCAGAATCAATTATTTTAATTATTTATATATATTTTGTTTTGTATGTAGAAATGTTGTGTTTTTCGTAACTGAAAAGTTCACCAAGTTTAATGGCACAGTTTATATTTTCAAGTTGTAACATTTTAGATTTCAGTGTCCAGACATCGTTTCATTATTATTATTATTATTATTATTATTTGGGTGGTGGTGACGGTTTTTGACAAGCGTTCCTTGAAAAACAGATATTTTAGAAATTGCTCAATGTTTTGTTTTCCTTTTATATAGTCCTGTTTTTCATTTCATTCCATTCTATCTACAGGAAATTTTGTTGAAATTTATTATTAAAAAATCCAAATTAAGTCGTTTTCAAACCTTAGGAAAATTTCGCATAATAAAAATAGATGAGTTCGTTGTATGGATTTTCCGAATTAAACAAACGATAAACATCAAACTCTCTCAATAATAGTAAAAGTCAAATGTAATTTCTTTATTAGTCTGAGAAAATGACTAAAGTAATCGAATATTGTCATTATTGCTTTCATCAATAATACGTCAATTATTAGAAATTTATTTTTAATTAATTTCACTTTGGATTATATTGTCGGTTTTCTCAATCGATTGAAATTTTACGTTTCTGACCTTTGTGTAATCGAATCGACTACGTGTCGCCATTCAAAATATTTTCTCTCATTCACAAAACTTGAAATGACGCCCTCAGATATTCATGACGTAATTTAATCATTGAAAAATAATAAACTAGAAAAAAACAACGAAATAATATGCGTTTCACCTAGTAATTATACAGTTAACAAAATGACATTCAAGTTAAAATCAATTCCTATCAACCTACGTTATTGTTATTAAGATAATTATTCGAATAATAGATGTGGGTTGATATTAATGAACTAAAGAAACAAGTGCTAAATTATTAATTATTTTTTTTCTATATTATAAAGAGGAATATTTTTTTTTAAAATTAATGTTGCTTGATATTTTGAAGATTACTACATTATGTTAAATGGTGAATCGTGGGGTGAAACTTGAAAGCTTTTTTTCCTGCAATATTTTCTTTTTGATCTTGCAAAAATCACTAACAGATCCGGTTTAAGTTGGAACTGGTTACGCCTCCAGAATGTGTTTGAAAAACATGTTCGATGGTCCAGTCGTTCCTGGCCTTGTATTATAACTCAATAGTTTTTTGTTTATAAATAATAAAATCAAATAGTTAGTATTCAATAAATAGCGATAATAATCAATATTGTTATTAATTTTTTTGTATATTATTTATAATAATTTTTTTGTTACAGAGTCGAATCACCGGAGTGAATCGGGCTCCGGTTTTTGGCAGCTTCAATTAGATAGAGATTTGGTAGATACCATTTCCGCAATTTATCCGGAGTGGTTTCAAACCAATATGGCTGAAGAAGGGTCACCCATAACACCAAGGGAATCACCGCCTAAGGCGGTGATTGACACCTCGCCACTTCATATCGATCAAAATAAAGAATGTAAGCATTAAAAATCATTGGAAAAGT
The DNA here is from genome assembly GCA_037414795.1 of Stenodera caucasica. Classification (NCBI taxonomy): domain Eukaryota; kingdom Metazoa; phylum Arthropoda; class Insecta; order Coleoptera; family Meloidae; genus Stenodera; species Stenodera caucasica. Next base: position 64,161 of record JAZBGZ010000049.1, read on the forward strand.
AGTAATCCTTCAACATACACAAACTTTATAATTTAAATATCAAAATTTTTGTGTGTTTTTTTTTGTTATGTTCTCCATTTATTACATTACGTAATAATAATAATAATAATTAGTAGAGATCACAGTAATCCGACCTGAAATTACGTTGTTTCCCTTCTTGTCTTAATCCACCTACAGATCTTTCGTATAAATTATTCACGTTTTATAATGAAAGATCGAAAGTGATTTTGGTGTTAACTGAACATTAATAAAACAGACAGTTGTTCCGAAACTGTTGTTATTGACGTAAGTGTTGAAAACATTCAAATTGTGATTTCTTGTGGTCAAAATACGGCGCATCCGCCGGAAATAGAGTTTACTTTTATTTATCTAATATTATTTTATAATCATCTTGAAATATTATCGTTGTTTCATTTAATTTCGGTTGTTTAATGTATTTAGATTAAAAAAAACTAATCACATGTGAATATTTCGATAATAAATAAATCTGATTTGTTTAGCCCTCAAAGTGAAGTTGATGTTGAGACGGCCATTCGATCAATTAGTAGCTCAAGGAATCATGCCTCGTAAGTTGTTTTTTGTTTTGAATTAATTATTTTGATTTGCTTCAAGTTCAAGAAAGAATAAATAAATATGAATTTAAATCGATTTGTTTCTGATAGTGTTTTATTTTATTTGTTTTTGTTCAGCACACAAAACACCAGCAGCTTATCATGGTCAACGTCGTCAATTAGAACGGGCCAAAACCGGTGATATGTTAAAAGCAAAAATTCAACAAAGACCACCCCGTCAAGAATTAGAAAGACGTCATATATTGGAAGCTGATCCAGGCCATGTTGATCCTAGTTTAGCTGAACGTCAACGTATGTTAAAGAAAGCCCGTTTAGCTGATCAATTAAATGATCAATTATCACATCGACCTGGCCCATTAGAATTAATACGTAAAAATATATTACATACTGAAGAGCCAATTGAACAAGCAGTTAAAACTGGACGTATATCATATAAAGCAACTAGTGAAGGACAATTGAAACGTCCACAACATCCACAAAGTTATATTACACCTGAAGATGATTCTCAAAGTTCAGAAGGTGATAATATTGTTAGTCCGGGACCTAGTGATGTATTAGAAACAGCTGCCAAATCGGCCGGTATTGTTGTTTCATTATTACCAGCTACTGAAGGGACTGTTGTTGTTACGACAGCGACTCCAGTGCTTAATAAAGACAATAGTGAGATTGTGTTTGCGGATTTGTGTAGATCAGTAGCTGCTCCTTTATTATCTCAACAACAACAACAAGTATCAAGTCCGGCATCGTTAGTATCATCAACATCAACATTAAGTCCTTTATCATCGGTAGCTAGTCCTGTATCATCGAATGTTTCACAACCAGCTACACCAGTTCCTCCACCACCACCACCACCTATTGTACTTACACCAAGATCAATTCAATCACCTGCTAAAAGTGATGCACCAGGAAAAGATAAAAATCGTAAAAAATCCAAATCAAAATCAACTCCAAAGGCCCGTACTATCAAATTTCATGAATATAAAGGACCACCAAGTGCGCAAAAAAATTCAAATAACAACAGTACAGGCGAAAGTTCATATGATTTATTATTACAACAACAAACATTATTATTACAATTCCAATTACAATTGCAACATAAATATCCCCAAATTATCTTACCAGCAGCTCAAAAGAATACACCAGAAATCAATAATAATGGTAGTAGCAATAATAGCAATAACA